>PVHY01027565.1:0-16095 GCA_004024945.1 Uropsilus gracilis
TAATCTGTACTGCCTGTCCCCTGCAGAGAAGCCTTCACATTTCACTACTTTTTTTTTTCTTCTTCAAATTGCTGTTTAGGGTTTAAGGAAGAGGACTTTGCTTTACATTTATCACCGTCTTTTTTCAGTTGCTGGTTCACAACCTCTTGTGGTCACTACCTGCAGACATAAGCATTCTGGTTCAGAAATCATGGTCCCAAATGCAGTGTCTACTGCTTTTTTATATCGTGTGCCTTTAGGAAGCTTCCCAGTTTTCCCTTTTCCAGAGTCTCTGTCTCTCGAGAGCTTCCACGAGTGACCTAAGCTGGAGGGAGCCCAGCCACACGGCTTCAGTGCCGGGAAGGGGTGGGATGCCCACCTTGGAAGCCTGACGGCGTTTTCTCAGAGCACCTTACATGTGAAGCTTGGGATCGGCAGCAGAAGCCACACAGGATGTGGTGTGTTAACAGCTGGAAGCTTTTTGAGCTGGTCCATGACATTGAATTAACTCTGTTTAAACATCATGGTTTCTCCTCGAAAGGAGCTTTCACCCCACAACCCATTTCTAAGTTAAATACTAAGCTGGTGGAATGATCAGAAAATCTCCAGTTCTGTCTAATTAAGTGACATTCGTTCTCAGCTTTGCCTTCACTTGCCGCCCCCTCTCTGCTCACCCAGAGCAGAAGCCATGCCGTCATCCTAGGGCTCAGTGGAATCTCCCTTGGCTGGCTTGCCCTTTCAGTCTGTGGGGGCTGAGCACTCATCTGACAGTGCAGAAATGGATGAGGACCCCTGTTTCCTGCGTATGAACAGAGAGCCCAATGGCGGTCACATTAAGTCGTCTCCAGGGCCAGTTGGAATACCAGTGTAAGCCCATGTCCTGCCATGCCAGCCCTGCCCGGAGTGTATTCTTGGGCAGGTCGTCCCACTTTATAGCCCCTTTCACACCTGCCTGACGCCTGTCCTGGCTTGTTTCACAATTGGATGGTATCTGGTCATTTTCTGCATTTCAGGAATTATTCCTCCTGAGCTGGACCCCCAAGGACTTTCCCAGCCACTGTTGCAAAACTGGAAGATCTGGACATCTTTGTCCTTTGACTTTGAAACAAAGACACAGTTTAGGAGCCTTCTACAGTCTTGTCTCTAGGCTTACCCAATTTCTCAACATAAAAAGACAAAAGCCGCTAAGAGAATCTATTCTTCCCTACCATGCACCAAGGAGGTTCTGTGCATACTCTGGGCTGTGATGTTGGGTGTGCAAAAGGGAAGATTCTAGAACTTGTGTCCACTTGGCCTTGGACTCCCTGACTCCCTGCCTGCTTCTCTCACTTGAGCGGCAGCATCTGGCCTGGAGAGGTAGAACTTTGACCTGGAGGATTCCCTAGAAGAACAGATGAAGTGCTAACGAGCTCCTGGACGTACCCTGACAGGGAACACTCAGCTTGGCTGGGGACTCAGCAGGACTGTGGATGGAGGGGGTGGTGCCCATTTCTCCGTGAAACAAGACTCCTATTGAAAAATAGAGCAGGGATCTTTCTTGAGTCAGCTTTCAATGTCTTTCTGTTGATTTCCCTTCCCTCTGGATTTGGTCGGCCCTTCTTGTTTGCTATGGTGCCATGTCCTGGTTACACGTAAGAAGAGTTGCCTTCATAGTTATTTTGGGGTTTGGCGTTGGCCCAGACTTTGACTCGGAAGACTTAAGAGCTGATGCTATAGCAGCGGCTCCTCCTCCTCCTGCTGGGCTGAAACAGACCTCGTTCTTCTTCACGGCCCTGCAGAGAAATATGGTTCAAATTGGAAATCCAGGGAATCCCAGCTCTCAGTCTCTGCATTCCCCTCCCTCTATCCGCCTGCTGCTGCTTGGATCTTTTTTCAGTTTCTCTGTTCCTGTTCCCTTACTTCTGACATCTCCCTCTCCTACCACACCCATGTGCCTGTGTTGCTTGTGGTCACTATGCCCAGCCTGGCGTGTGGCCTGGGCAGTGGCGCCTTGCCCTCTCTCCTCAAGGCGGCCACCTGGGCTTTGCACATCGCCTGCCACAGTGGACCCCGTCTTTTGGCCTGCTGCTGCTTGTGTGGCTCCTCTTTCTTCCCTCCTGCTGCTTCCCTCCCCTCATGGCTAAGGACCACAGCCAGCTTCAGTGAGGCAAAAGATGGATCATTCTGTGGCTCTGACAGCGTGGATGCCAAATGGCATAGTCTGGAAACAGACCCCCAGGTCCTTGCTCTGCCCAGAGCCCCTTGGGCTGGGTTCTCAAGCACCTGGCTTTTGGTCACTGTCCACTGGGTGCATCCTATAAGGAAGGAGCCTGCCTCCCACGCGGTAACCTCTGTGCCCTTCCCAGAACCTTTCTTGCTCTCAGCTGGAGCTGCTAGACATTCTTTATTTCTGAGTTTGTATCTTAAAATATTACTGGGACTAGTGCTTAGTCCCCAAGGGATCTGTGCTCATGTGAGTGCCCTGGCTTGTGGCCTGCACCTCAGATCTCCCAGCCCAGGGCCAGTGACCAGGAGAATCATCCCTCCTCCCCATTCCTTTTTGTGGGAAACTGAAGGAAACTGTCTTGTCACAGAGTACCTGCACATCTGGGTTCTCTCAGCCTGTCATCCCCTGACCCCACACCTCATTCTGACTGTAATTTTTGGGGTCTCTCAGCTTAGGGGGGGTGTGGTAGAAGAGAAGGGGCAGTTGGCTCATTGGAGGGGGTTCGCTTTCCTGTCCATTGATGCTTAGCCTTTTGTTTTTGTGTCTCCTTGGCTTCTGTTCCCTGCTTGCTCTTAGTCTTCACGTGGCACTGTGCACCTCAGGGAAGAAAGGCCCTACACAGTCCAGTACTGAGCTTAAACTGTCCAGGGTCCAGTTCCACCGATTGTGTCATGTGTTGCTGTTCTCTGGTCGCTCCCTTTCCTCTCTCCCTCTTCTCTCTCCTTGTGACCTTAAGAAAAAGGTCAAGGGTTATTATTTTGCTTTAATTTCACCTGGGTCATGGAGGCTGTGAGGGACACCTTTTGGTATGCTGATTTGTAGAGTTACATGACCCGTGAACACCCAGTGGGTACCAGTGGGTAGTCAGTTTCCCTTTGGAGCCTCTTAGAGCTTCCTGGAATAGCCACTTGTTCTGAAAACAGACCTGAAGCACCAAGTGTTCCCCTCTTTCATCTCCCAACTGATCTTTTCTGTAGTTCTTCCCTTGGGCAGGGTCATCGCTGGCTTTCTGTCTTAATCCCTGCATCCTCCCTGGCTTCTTTATCTGGGATGCCTGTGTGCTTCCCATGGAGGCCTCTTCCTTTCTGTGGCGAATGCATGTATAGCTACTGCACTTGGGTGTTAGCTACACAACAAATATGGAGGAACTTGGATTTCGTGGGATGAGATCACGGGAGGCTGTCTCCTCTCTCCCACCCCCCACCGCTATGATTTCTGTGGATAGGGGAGATTTTGTTTTCCTCTGTCACCATCAGACAAATGTGAATTGTGGTGGTGACTTTGAGCACACCCTCTAGGTTAACAGTCAAGGGCTCTGAACGGAGAACAGCCCAGCTCCCCACACCTCCGGGCAGCCTCATTCTGCCTGCCTAGTAGGAGGCCCATTGCTGAAAGGGGGCTCTGTCCCACCAGGTAACCTATGGTTTCAAGACTTATACATCTTTGTTGGAACTGGCTTTGGAAGAGTGGCTTGTATGCCACCTTGGAAAGAAGGTTTCTGTGTCCTTTCAGCCTGGGGTGTGGAGGGAGGGCTGCGAAAGGGGACTCCCGGGCAGTTGAGTTCTACCAATGTTTGCTCAAGCCCAGACTGAGCTCCATTCATCCCCTTGCCCATGTGTGGCTCCGCTGCCCCCAGAGGGAGCCAGCCAGGCAGCCCCAAGTCTGTATGGAGAACTCGATCCGCTAATGCAACGATTAAATTTTAGTAAGTGAAATAAAAATGCTTGAGAAAAAAAAAAAAAGAGCGAGAGAAATAAAAGGAAAGCAAACGCAGAACAATACTGGTTTTATTTAACTATGAAGAGTTTTTGACAGCACTCCCCCTGCCCCACAGGATATGAGAACGCTGGGTTCACTGCAGCCCTTCCCCAGGGACCTCGTGGCAGAATCGGGGTGGGGTGGAGGGGGTGCTCTAATGTAAACAGTGACCCTGAGGGTCTGGAATCAGCTCCCTCTTCTTTCTCCTGTCTGCCCTTCTCTCTCGCCACCTCGCCTCCAGCCCCACCTCCCCACACAGGCACACACAGAACACTGAGCAACTTCAGGTCTCGGCAGGAGGAGAATAAAGGTGCTTTGTGAAGGGAAGCAAAACATTCCTGGGGGAGGTGAGGGGCCCGGGGCATGAATGTGCCCTCAGTCTGGGCTGCTGTTGCACACCACCGCCTGCCCCCTCTCCCAGCACACCCAGTGGGGAGGTCGGGGGAGGAGGGCCCAGCCCCCAGCCAGGAAGCTCTGGGCGTGGGCAGGGCTTGTGGGAATGATTTCATTGGAAAGGCCTGCGATATTTTTTCCCCTCCCGTGTGTGGTTCTTGGAGAAAGTTGGAGGTGGTGGTGATTTCAGTTGCCTTGGCCGCAGTGAGCAGGAGCTGAGCTGAGCAGAGGTTCCCGGCGGTGCTGACTGGGCTCTCCTGCTCTTGGGCCCTCCTGCCATACCCAGCCCCGCTCACAGCAGCCTGAGCCCTGGCCCGCCTTGTCTGCGTACCTCTGCCTCCCCCTCGCTTTAGCCTCGTCAAAGCCCCTCCGGACCTGCAGTATGCAGGGGTCTGTTTTGGTCTTTCCCTTTTTAAAAAAGACCTTGGAGCGGAGCAGATGCCACCGCAGGCGCCCCTGTGTCCCATACAAAATGCTCAAATGTAGATCCGGGTCCTTGTCGTTTTTATTTTTACCCATTGGTTTATTTTTAACCAGCAGCTTTTTTAACCTCTGTGTTCTGCTGTGTTTCTTGTGTCTAGTCTTCGAGTACTTCCACTGACCATGATCCTCTGGGCCCTCTCCCTCCTGGCTGGGGTAAGTACTGACTTCCTTTTCTGATCCTCAGCTCATGCTCCACCACATGTCAACCTGGTCCCTGCTCTCTCCTGGTCCCCTGTACGCCTCCCTCCCTCGCATCCCTTGGTTTCCTGTGGGGCTTCTATGCTGTCCTCTCAGCCAGCGCGGCTTCCGGCGATCGAGCTAGAAGGGTGGGGAAGGAATAGAGCCCCCTGCATCCCGACACCATTGACCGCCAGAGCTGAAGGAGCCATGGGACTATGGGGCTTGAGTCCTGATTGTCATGGGGTCTCCTCAAGCATCCAGCCCACACTGACTAAGGCGTTTTTGACGCTGACTCACTCCCAGATGCGTTTGTTGCAGGTCTGTGACCGTGGGATTGGAAGGTACCACTTTACGCCACCTTTCTTTGCAGCTAAGATGTTGGAGAACTTCAGCCTCACTTTGACTAAAGTTCGCAACATGGCTGGGAGGGAGGCCAGGGGGACGCAGTGCAAGCTGAGAGCCAGGTGGTGACCCGTGCACTGTCTGCCTGTTTGCATTAGAGGGATGGACAGCTAGGACTTGGGGTTACTAGAGGTATTGAGGTTCAGTGCATTTTCTGCTCTGAGCTAGCTCGGGGTTTTGTTGGGGCTGACGGGAGTCCTTGGGAGCAAAGACGGGCTGTTTGTGCGGAGACCAGCATGTGCTGGCTTGAATTTATTGGTTAGACCAGCAGAAGACAATAAATGTTGGCTTGGTGATGATCACAGCTGGTATTAAATCGAGAAGGGGGTGTGTTCTCCCACAAAGAAGGAGAAGCTGACAGGACTAGGACAAGCATCTGACTGGAAGGGCAGACAGTTTTGAGCTGGATCCTCGGATGCAGATGCCACTGCTCCATGCAGTTGACAAGGTTGCCTCCATCCCCTTGGACCCACAGAGCCAAGAGGCTCTGAGTCACCACTGTATTCCAGCACTCTGGAAGGACTGCCCAGAACTTCCAGGGCTAGATCAGTGAGGCTTCCGTGCTGGGCCATCCCTCCTGCACACAGACCATCCACCCGTCCACCCATGAAAGGTCATTGGTAGCTCAGAGATTGACCCCAAGTCAGATATGAGAGGGTCCGGCTCAGGCTTGCTGTCTGACAGGGCATAGCTCATTGGAGGAAGCAGTCTGTCTTGCGGGTCGGTGCCTATTGATTCGGTGACTCCAGCCAGAGACCTGACTGTGGAAGATCACGTGTTTTATTTCTGCACCAGATCTATTTTAAAAAATGCTCACCAAGTAAGAGCAGCTATAGGAACTGGGAAACAGCTCTCAGAAGCCAAGTGGGAAATACCCGAGGATATGGTAGGATATAGTAGGAGAAGCTGTGTCCAGAGCCAGTGTTGTTCACGAGTGAGCAGGAACACACACAGACCTGTAATGGTGTGAAGCCAGTGAGGTGAATACCCTGGCTGTGGGCCGGAGCCTTGCTTCTCACAAGTCCTGGAGGCTTCATGTTGACTTCCCCGTGGCTGTGGTGCAGCCATCTCCCCAGGGAGAGTCCAGAGGACCAGAAAGAGCATCAAAACTAAAGGGGAATTGCATCGCACACAAGGTAGCTTTGGGTCTGCCGTGTTCTGCCCTCAGCTCTGGTGTCCTTTTCTGCGCCTTCAGAGGAGACCCCAGCATCTCCATGTGCACTGGCCCAGGAGTTCAGATACCTCAACTTTAGATCTGCTTTTCTGTAGTAGCCCTGAGCCCAGGCACATGGCTCAATGTCCCCCAGTCCATGTCTTCCTGAAACAAAACTGAACTAAGTACTCATTTTGGTTTTCCAGTCCCCAAATGAGGAAACTGTACAGCTGGGTGGTTATAATGGGTCTACAAGGGCCACTCCCGCACTGAGCTCTACCAGATCTGGCAGCACAGACCCCAGGGAGACTGGACAGAACCCCCTGGCCATTAGTTAGAAAAGGATATGGTCAGGATATGAATATGCTGAGGATCTAGTTCCAAGCTGAAGCTTCTGGGCCGAGAGGACCCCACCCCCCTCAGAACTCTGAGAAGCTGGCCTTCTGTGGGGTGATCGTGCATCTGTTCTGAGATGATGGTCGCTCTGGAGCAGTTGTGGGCACATCTTTTTCTCCCTTTTCCTTTTGTCTGTGTTTCTAAAATTCCCCTTGAGTGATGGACACAAGGTCAGGTAGAGAGGCTAGTACCCTGGGCTGATATTGGGAAGGTTGCAGCCTAATCTTTGAAGGGGAGGACACTGGACACCCCAATTATGCTCCTTTCTCAGCCTTTAGTCCCCCTGCAGCTCTGGAAGTGATCAGTTCTTTCATCCTGCCCTGTCACTGTAGAGGGCCAGCCATGAGCGTCGTTTGTTTTCAGGACAGAGACAGGTTCAGAGAAGGCTCTGGAACTTCCTGGATTCCTCTACTTAGTTGCGAGCCTTGCCCTGCATTCTGCCTGCTGCCCATCTGGAGCTGATGACTCCCCTTTCTTCTCTTCTCCAGGCCCCAAGATCACCTGTTAGAGTTGGGTCTGCTCCTGCTCCTACTCCTGGGAGCCCAGAATCCCCCTACCCCCAGCATCCCAAAGCCATGACTAGTGTACCTTAAAAGGCAAGACAGAGAGGACAGTTCAGAGGAGAGCAAAAGTATGTCTGAGCTGCCCCATCTGCAATACATGCTTAGCTCTAAGAACCAATGGGGTGTTGTAGGTGTACACAGACTTCGACCTTTATTTGTGTGTGTGTAGCACATAGTTGCTGCTGGGACATGAGAGTCTTGGAACACAACATTTCCATTAGGCAGGAGGAAAGAGAAGAGGTAGAGGTAGCGTCAGCCCTGGTGTAGCATGCTGATAGAGCGGCATGAGGGCAAATGTGGCCCCTAAACAACCCTTCTCAGTGACCCTGACTTTGGGAACAGGGCAGCTGGCTTGGCTGCCCCCAGTGGATGGAGTGGTGGCAGAACCAGAAACTAGTGGTTGATGGACTGAGGTGGGGACCAGGGCTGAGGGGCAGTTGGCTGTGCCTCCACTTTGCAGCTGGAGGCAATTAAAACTCTGGCTTCAGCTGGTCTGTTCCCTCTGTGTCGCCATACCACCCTTTCCCTCCAACTAGCCAGCTGAGCAACTGTCCAGCCATCCAAGGACAGTGCTTGACCTTGGATTGAAAGTAGACGGTCCTTCCTGAATGTCAGTAGGGGAGGATTCTCTTTGTCCTTTGTTTCATTGGTAGATGTCGAACCAGGTGTTCACCCTTTAAACTTCTCTAACAGTTTGGGAGCAGGCAGAAAGTCAGACCCTGCACCCGGGAGGCAGAAGTCGGAGGGGAGAGGACAAGATCTCGGTCTGATTGTTCTCGTTTCTTCCATCTCCCCTGCCAGAGAAGAGACAGGACAACGGACGGGTGTATTACGTGAACCATAACACACGCACTACCCAGTGGGAGGACCCTCGGACTCAGGGGTAAGGACTGTGGTCAGGAGGCCCTGGGCCCTCTACAGCTGCCGCCTTGGTGGAGTGGCCTTGAATTGGCAAGTGTTTTGGGATCGTCAACCACTCACAGTGCCCCGAGATCCTCATGATAGAATATGAACTTGAAAGTGATACCTTAAATGGGCCTTCCTGAAGGAGGCTGCCTGGCTAGCTTATGATCTCCACCTCTGACTGACCGTGCAGGCTGTGGATGATAGTGTGATTTCAAAAGGCTTGAGGAACCCTCTCAATGCTCTGGACAACTCACCCCCAAGAAGCTAATTGGGAACTGGGGCTCATGGTACCTGAGGATTGATGGTGTCTACTCAGGCCATGGCCGGGGCCACCTCTCTGGTCTTGTGACCATGACTTCTGTCTGCTACACAGCTGTCCGTAGGACTCACTTGTATTTCCTAATATACCCTCAAAGTTGTGCTGGGCACGGATGTAATTAGACAGGAAAACAGCACTCTGGGGGACCTCAGCTTAGTCAAACCTGAGTCCCCAAGGTGAGGCCAACCCTAAACCCCTCTCTTCCTGTTTCTAGAATGATCCAGGAGCCTGCTCTGCCCCCAGGGTGGGAGATGAAGTATACCAGCGAGGGGGTGCGCTACTTCGTGGACCACAATACCCGCACCACCACCTTTAAGGATCCTCGCCCAGGGTTTGAGTCTGGGTAAGCCCTATTTGTGTTAGCTGTGTTAGCTGCTCTTACTGCCCCCTAGTGGCCGGTTTTGGTTTCACATTAGCGGCCATGGGAGGGCAGGGTCAGCCTGGTTTTTTCAGGGTAGCACTGGTGGTCTCTCGTGGTCTCTCTGAGAGCAGGAGGTCTGGCTTCATCTCCGATTTTTCTTTTCACTCCTCCAGTTAGAAGAAGCTCTTCATGGCAGTCCTTTGCTCCCTTTTATGCCTTACTTTAGTCATCTTCCGGTGTCTTTAGGGCCAACAAGATAATGCTGCTAATTCCTGAGAAACCCCAGTTTCCAGACTGTCTTTGTTCTTCCCAGGACGAAGCAGGGTTCCCCTGGTGCCTATGACAGAAGTTTTCGGTGGAAGTATCACCAATTCCGTTTCCTCTGCCACGTGAGTGCTGGTGCTCGGCCCTTCTTTGGGGCTTGGGGCAAAAATACTGAGTATTCCCAGGCTAGCAACAGGAATATCAATGCTTAGATTGGGGCAGGTCTGCTCCCAAGCATTTGTCTGGTCTTGTCTCCAAGAAACCAGCTCCCATTGCTGGGGGGGCCAGGCTCTCCCCATGGCCCGGGGGGAAGGGGAAGTCTGTCCAGCCAGCTAGGGAACCAGCCCACATAGTTGCCATCACAGCCCTAAATTGAAGTTGTTTTCTTTTCCTTTTAGTCCAATGCCCTTCCCAGCCACGTGAAGATCAGTGTTTCCAGGCAGACGCTGTTTGAAGATTCTTTCCAACAGGTTAGAGAACAATTGATGGTGTTTAAAACCAAGGGGCAAGAAGAAGTTGCCCCTCACCACCGTTTACTGTTGAGAGGCCTGTTAAGTTCACCACTTCAAGTTCCTATTGGTGACCTTGGTGTCTGCCGCAGAGCAGGTTTTTGGGTCCCTCGCCCCTGCCTCCAGCCCGCGTAGCAGGGCATGTGACAGGCTGGGCACGGTGCTCTCTCTCCCCAGATCATGAACATGAAGCCCTATGACCTACGCCGGCGGCTTTACATCATCATGCGTGGCGAGGAGGGCCTGGACTACGGGGGCATCGCCAGGTGAGCTCAGCCCCGCTGGCAGGCTTCACTGCACCCTACACCCCCAGGCTACAAAGCCCAGGCCAGAGAGCTGCCTCTCCTTTGCTCAGATTGGTTCCCAAACTCTCGTGCCTGTGCAGGCGTAGGCCCAGGTGAGGCCAGTCCAGATGGGCGTGGAGCACTAGCCCTTTGTTGTTGTGTCACAGGGAGGGGGTGCAGGTGGGGGCCTCTGGTGAAGATGACTCTCTGACTACTCCATATGTCATCATTTCTATACTTTAACCAGTCCTCTGCACCAGTGGCAGTGGCCAAGTGTCGGTGCCATGTGCTGTGGCCTCAACTCAACCCTGGGCTTCTCTCCACCCTGAGGTAGTCAGGGCCGGCTAAGCTGGTGTCTCAGTGTGTAATTGCTTTGTGTCACCATCCTTACAGCCTTGACTTCAGGACTTGGCTGCAGGTCACATATGCACACGGTCAATGAAATGAAAACGGCTGCTGTACCCCTGAAAAGTGCCTATAGCATTGTCCTGCCCTCACCCCCATCCACCTACAAAAGTTAACAGACTCTGGCAAGATGTTGGACAGGGGGTCCCGAGGGCCATGGTGGAGGGAAGAAGCATCTTGGCCTGCAGTGACCACTGAGCTTGCTGACCTTCACCGGGTGGGGGCATCTTCTTGCTTGGTGTTGGGCTAACTTGCTTCTGGTCTTCTGTTTGCTGGTGGCATGGCCCTTTGTGTTGACCCCCGTGGACCCATTGCTCTTTTCTCCATGGTGACCTCCTCTCCAGGCTCTGCTTGGTGGGCTTCTGGTGTGGCTCCCGCCTTGTGTGTGTCTGTCTCTCTGTGTCCTGCCAGTGGTTTTACCCTATGGTAGGTTACGTCATGCTGTTCTACCACAGGGTAGAACCACGGACAGGATACCGGGGCACCCTCTGCATCGAAGGACTGACTCCTCATCTTCCCAGCCACAGACAGCCCAGCAGCCAGGGACTGGCCCCCAGGGGCTGGTTTAGCTCAAGCCTGCAAGGAGCCTGCATTCTGGCTTGAGACTTATAAAAAGGAGGCAAGGAGATGTCAAAGCGTGGGTGTTGGTTCGGATGAATGCACAGATGTACCGGAAGGATGGGGAGGGGGAGTGCAGGGGGGTTGAGGTATAGCTGGTGGGACCAAGGAGTGAGGCTCCTAATCCAGTGGCAGCATGGTTACAGTTTACTCATGAGGAGTTAAGCGCCTCTACCTACAGATTCTTATTGCGCTGCCTACTCTGGTCGGTGGATAGCAGGGTGGCTGCTATTCAGATAGCACCTTTGCATGATTTAGAAAAAGATGACCTTTCTCAAGACACTTCCATGTTGGAAAAGGATCATGGTAGCTTGGTTTTTGTCAGAAAAACAAACCAACCTAGTTTGACTGCTGTTTGCAGGAAAATTTTATAATAAACATGCAAGTCTGTGTGCTTTAACACGGTGCCCTTGTGCAGTGCACCGCCTGCACAACTGTGCCTGGTGGACCTAGGGTGCAAAGAGCCCTTTTGCCACTAGGTACTCTGGATGTTGGATGTAAAGTCCTGGGAGCCAGCACATACGTACTTAGTTTTTCTGAGCAGCGTCCTCCAGTACAGTTGTCCTGACTTCCCAAGGTCTGGCCCTGTTCCACTCACAGACCAGTTGTCATGACTCCTTGGAGCTGGACTTCCTGGGACATGTACCCGCAGCCTGGCTGACTCAGGACAGAGGAGGAGAGAGCGAACCTCCGTGCAGGTGTGCAGGGAGAGATCATGAGTCTTGTTTTTTTCTTCTCTCACAGAGAGTGGTTTTTCCTCCTATCCCACGAGGTGCTCAACCCCATGTATTGTTTATTTGAATACGCCGGGAAGAACAATTACTGCCTACAGATCAACCCCGCCTCCTCCATCAACCCCGACCACCTCACCTACTTCCGCTTTATTGGCAGGTTCATCGCCATGGTAAGATTCATGGCCGCGAGACTTCCAGGGCAGACAGCAGCCAAGGAGGCCAGGCACTGCTCACCCATAGCAATGCCACCGACCACTGCCCACACAGAGCCCCACCCTCCTCCTCACAGAATTCCTAACCCATATGCAAAAGCCTAGCGGTTGGTGCTTTCTCAGTGGCCGCCCAGGGCCCTGGAGAGGGTTTTCTTTGAAAACTCGGGATCCCCGGGTCCTGGACTTTGCCAGCGGGTCCACCTGGACCCTGTGGAACTGCCTGCTGCTGCCGTCTCTGAGGCGCCACCTCCTGTTACAGGCTGCAGGTGGGAGTGTTTGGGGGTGTTGAGTGTTTGGGGGTGTTTGGAAGGGGAGCCAGTAGGAGCCATGTTAGGTGAGATGTTTCACTGCTGGCTGGCCTGATTTCCCAAACTCAGGACGCCCAAGAGCCCGTGACTAAATATGTCCCTTCTCATCGTCTGGGAGTTCTTGGCCACAGTGCTGGGCTCAGGAAGTGGGCACATTCCTCCCAGACCTAGAGACCCGCCCGACCCAGCAGCCGACAGGACAGACTAGTAAAACCCTAGACTATTACTCACCATCGGGCCGCCAGCGCTTGCCGTCACTGGCGTCTGCATTATTTTTGGCTGCCTCTGCTGCCCAGTGCTGAGCATCAGTGAGTCAGGGCTGCCACCTTGGACTGTGCTCGATGAGTCCTCTCTGTCAGGTTCAGGCAGATCCCTGCCAGAACAGGGAGCTGGCGGGGGGCTCGCGGGACAGGCTGGGGACGCAGGGTGGACTTCTGAGCTGGCCCACCCTGTGGTCTGCGGATGTGATGCGCATGCCTTCCCAGGTCCCAGTCAGAACAGAGTGGTGCTTGTTTCCCAGATGCTCCTTCAGGGCCCCTGAGGCAGCTGGGTGCCCTGGTGTGCTGGGGACAGCCAACAGGTAACAGCAGCCAGATTTGACATGCAGCATCTGAGAGCCTGCTTGGGAACTATCCCAGGAAGACCAAAACCTCTGTGCCTTTTTTTTTTTGTCTTCCTCCCTCAGGCCCTATACCACGGGAAGTTCATTGACACGGGCTTCACCCTCCCTTTCTACAAGCGGATGCTCAACAAGAGACCCACCCTGAAAGACCTGGAATCCATTGACCCCGAGTTCTACAACTCTATCGTCTGGATCAAGTGAGTCCCTGCCTTTGCCCCTCACAGGAGGAGGAGTCTGGCTGGGGAGAAGCTTCTGAAGCTCCTTTCTCTTCCCCGCTGGAGTGACTGCTCTGACCCAGGGCAGGACAACCCCAGCGTCCTTTCCTTGCTTCAGGCAGAAGATCTGTGCCTCTGCTTCACATTCTCAGCCACCTGCGAGTGCGCCTGCTCCTCTAAAAGCAAGTGACAGAGCAGGATTGAGGGAAGATGTTTCCCTCTTGCTCTTCCCTCTTGCTCTCTTCTCTTCCCTCTTGCCCCTAGAGAGAACAGCCTAGAAGAGTGTGGCCTAGAGCTGTACTTCATCCAGGACATGGAGATCCTGGGCAAGGTGACCACCCATGAGCTGAAGGAGGGTGGTGAGAGCATCCGAGTGACAGAGGAGAACAAGGAAGAGTACATCATGTGAGTCTCCTGTAGGGGTGGGGAGAGGGGGGGGGGCAGAGACATATCCTGTGGCAGAAAAGGGGTTTCCCACTCTTGTCTCTGAGGTGCCCCAGGATTGGCCTCCAGGTCACCAGGATTGCAAGAACCTCCTAGTTGTGGGTAGACTTGAGGGGACTTCCCACGGCAGTCACATGCTGAGCTGTGCTGGGGCCCCCTTGAGCCCTGATCCTCTGTTTCCAACTCCCAGTTGACGCCATGGGGTAGCCTTCAAGTCTGCAGGACGGAATTGCTTTGAAGAGGCTTGGAATGCTGCCATCTCCCTCCCCTCTCCCCCCGGTGTCCTGTGTGTTTTAGGTCCACCACCTCATGTGTATTTGTGCCATGCTTTAGTGTGTCTCAGTGTGTTCTTCTGGTCTCCGCAGGTCTGTGGTCCAGTCAGCAGTGGTGGGAGGAGGAGGGGGAACAGGTGGAGGCGGTTTCAGACTCAGGTGCCCTGGGGATACTGGGAGGTCAAGCAGGCATGGTTCTCTCTGTTGACCTTGAGAGCGGAGGTCTGCTTGGCATGGATGCCTCATGCCCGCTGGCCGAGCTGTGCCCGAGCAAGGCTCTCAGGTGCCACTGACAGGCAGCGGGTCTTATTGTAGGCTGCTGACTGACTGGCGCTTCACCCGGGGTGTGGAAGAGCAGACCAAAGCCTTCCTGGATGGCTTCAACGAGGTCGCCCCTCTGGAGTGGTTGCGCTACTTCGATGAGAAAGAACTGGAGGTGAGTGTCCAGGTTGTTGGTGCCCTGGCTCTGTAGAGCCACCCTATACCCACCCTTCCCTGGTGGCCTTGTTTGGCGTGTCCACGGTCAAGACCTGTGTTAGTCGTGTTATTCAAACTGCCAGCAAACACTGGAGAAAATGTTTGAGACGGTTTTGTCCATGAGGCGGTGGCTGTGGGGCCAGTGGGACCAGGTGGGGGCCAGCGCAGGCACCGGGTTGCTGACACCTTCCCTCTGCAGCTGATGCTGTGCGGCATGCAGGAGATAGACATGAGCGACTGGCAAAAGAACACCATCTACCGGCACTACACCAAAAACAGCAAGCAGATCCAGTGGTTTTGGCAGGTGGGTCCCAGTGCTGGTTCCGCCAGCGTCAGGGCAGGGGTCTTTCCAGTAGCCACTGAGGGAAGGAGACCTGATTGGAGCTCAGGCTCAAGGGCTCCTACGTAATCACCTTTCAAACTCTCCTCACCTTCCCAGTTTGCCTGAGATCATGAGGCACCCAGCTCTTGGCGTGCGTGGAGCTGTGGCAGCTTCCACCTGTGACTGCGTGTCTCACACTCGGCCTTGGGGCAGCCCAGGGGATGGGGGTGCTGGGCTGCGGGCCTTCTGTCCTCCGGTTCCCTCCTGCTGGGACCCATGAGAATGACCGTGACTGGATGGGAACTGAACTGCCTTGTTGTCCTGGTTAGGGTCGATGGACAGATTCCTTTATGTGTCTTGGCCGTGTCGCTCTTGCCCTTGCACGTGGCAGCTCCCGTAAGAAAGACTCAGTCCATGCGAACTCTGCGCAGAGGTGAAATTCACCTCCAGAAAATCAGTCATGCCAAGCTTTTCAAGGATCAACAGCCTTGCCCAATGTTGGGAGGCCATCACCTCATCTAGTTCCAGAACTTCACATTTCCCTGCAAGAAGCCACTCCCCCCCCCCCCCCCCAAGAGTCACTCCCAATCCTCAGCAGGATTCCAAAAGCTGCGCTCAGATCCTGGGAGAGCGCTTGGCCCCAGGTGCACAGCAGCTGGAGGGAGCAGCCGCCCAGGGGGAGAGCCTCCAGGATGGTGGCCACCCTCCCTCCCCAACCTGGGCTGTGTTCTCAACCCCAGAGAGGGGCCCTGGCAGGCCAGAGCACTACAAGTCAGGGCCAAGTATGGGGTGGGGGTGGGGGGGCGCTGACCTCTCCCTAACCCATGGGCTTCCAGGTGGTAAAGGAGATGGACAACGAGAAGCGGATCCGGCTGCTGCAGTTTGTAACAGGGACCTGCCGCCTGCCTGTGGGGGGATTCGCTGAGCTCATCGGTATGTTCCTCCCCGTGTCCTGCCGGGGACCTGCCTTGCCCTCTTTGTGGCAGCAAGTCGGTGGTAGGGGAGAAGCTGCAACCCCCTGTCTGTGGGTGGGCTCGGGGGTCCTGCCTCTCTTATATGGGGTGTGCTCTCCTCCGGATTCCAGGCAGCAACGGACCTCAGAAATTTTGCATCGACAAGGTTGGCAAGGAAACCTGGCTGCCCAGAAGCCATACCTGGTGAGCCCCTAGGTGCCAGTGGTAGGGACCAGAACACCCCAGACCAGATCTGCTGCAAAGATAGTCTCGTGGGTGGGTGGCAGCCTGGGGGTCCTGACTACCTTTTGCCAATCCCTGGGGTGTTGGGTTGGAGTGGCATGGCTGCACCGTGCT
>PVHY01027566.1:0-16094 GCA_004024945.1 Uropsilus gracilis
GTTGGTTGGATTCATCTGGTACCAACTGGAGCAACAGGATTGGGAGTCAAGGTCCTGGCACTTCCAACCAGAAGTGCCCTAAGACTGAGGTAAACCCCACGAAGCTCCTTGAGGAGCAGAAGTGGGGCTCTGTTCGTTTGGAACATTTGTGAGGGTGTGGACTCTTTCGGTTTGGTTTTTTTCCGTATCTGTAAATAAACCTCTTGTCTATCCTAGTTGTTAAGGTTTGATATCTGAGCAGCTGCTGCGCGCAGGCGGGAGAACCCATAGGAAGGAGGAATTTAAACGGGGGTGTCCCTATCCCCCGATAACACACACACATACATATATATGTATGGCATTAATAAGCTCTGAATTAATGTTACCTAGTTTTGTAAGTTTAATACTAGAGCCGTCCTGTTGGTTAATTAAAATACATAAGATTTTAGTTCAAAGTTGTTCAACCTGATAAAATATTGAGAAGAAGTATAAACAAAATAGTAAAGATAAGTTTTATCTGTTCTAATTGTCTTTTCACAAAATGAGTTATGATGAGGATTAGAAGTCTGAAAAACAGTCTTCAAATTTACAACTGTACATATAAGATTACATCTAGGATTACAAGATTTTTCAGGAAATAGATTTAAACTATATGCAGATCCTCAGTGAAAGCTACCCTATGATCCCATAATTTACATTCTGCCATTTATTCATCTAATTATGAACGAGAGGAGAATGAGGCAGAGAGAGAGTGAACTGCACAAATGGTAGCAATGGACACCTTAGATGATTATGTAGCAGAGTGATCCTGAATGGAGAAAAGAAATTTGAGTCTTTGTACCTGTACAGAGACCAGTGTTTGAGACTGAGCTGTCCCTGAGCAAGTTTGTATCTGTGTGGAAGCTGTTGACTTTGACATGGGAAATTTCCTGAGAGTCTCCTTTCTGAGTTACCTGCAGACATCAGTTCTGCCACATTGTGTATTGAGGACTTTGGTCTTGAAAGTGGATCTGGAACAAATCTGAGATATACAATAAAATTCATTTCTTGAAAACAAAAAAAGATTTTAGTTCATAGACATTTTTGGTTAGTTTTGACTGCCCAGTAGCCAATTAGTGTTTTGATCTGCTTTTTCTCATTCTTAATTGAATCCTCAGAAATTTAAAATTCAAACACTTTCAGCATGAAACAAATCAACATAATTAGAAAACTAAATCTGCCCCTAAGAACATTACAGATCCAAAGCTAGCTAAGTAGCTTCCATTACTCATGCCATGCCCCACTCTAATAGCATACCTACTTGAGGATTTGCTATACTGTGACCACTTACCATAGTGATCCACAATGTGATCAACTACTAAACATGGGAGTTCTAGTTCAGATCTTATAAGTGGGCATTTGGGAAGGCCAGTATCTGGGTTATGACACTGTACAACTCCAAGGGCTCAGTCACTTTGCAGTTTGTAAGTGATGATCACTGAAGGTAGTGTGCAATTTGGATGGTCATATGTGGTGCTTCATCCAAGAAAATATCCAAGGAAATTAGATACTCATTTTCTACAAATTTCTAGAACAAAGTCATTTAGAGATCCTTCTAATCTCCCCCCTTTTTTTTGCTTCATACCTTACCTTTTCTCCTTCTACACCCCATTTCCTCTTTCCTTGCTTCACATCCTTCAACTCTTCTGAATTTAATAGTTTAAATGTACTTTCCAGCTGACTGCTGTGAAACATAATGTGTGCTGAGAATGTTACCAGATTGGTTAAGTGCCTGGTTCCAGGTAAAACACTCATTACCCAGGGCTCTGACTGACTGCTAAATGCCTTATAAGCATTTCACATTCCAAGTTGTACTGCTTGTAGAAATTTGTCCAGGTTACCCTCCCAAAGCCACTGATAGCTCTGCAGGGGTTGGAAAGATTCCAGAGTTAAGGCATCCCATCCTTAACTCTTCTCAACAGCAGCAAGGAACCCCAAGCATAGTGTGGGGTACAGGGAATGGGACTGCGTGCCCAGAAAATGGTGATATTGAAACTGCAAACACTGGTAAGGAGAACACATCTTTTTTTTTTTTTTGAGACTAGGTCTCGCTATTTTTTGCCTGTGGAATCGCAGGCTCACGTTGCTCGGGGTACCACAGACTCAAGCAGTCCCCAGCTTCAGCTTTCCATGTAGCTGAGATTACAGGCACACACCACCACAATCAACTATATTTTTTTGGAACTAGGTCTCACTACGTGCCCCCGGTGGTACTCAAATTGTGATCTCTGGCCCCGGCCCCGGCTTCCTTAGGCTGCCACTTACAGGCATGCACCACCATGTCTGGCAGAACACATATTCTGTTGACAGAAGAAATTATTTAAATTGGGGTGCAAAACATGTAGCCTAACACATAGTGAATTTTGTGTGATCATTTACTTTTTTGTTATTGTTACTATTTATAGGCAGAATGTAGTCACTAATTTGTCATAATAATCAGCACTTCATTTTCTAGGGTTTTATACCTAATATTAATTCTCTGACTCCAAAAGATTTTTGAGGTAACTCTGCCTAGATTATTGAAATATGAATGTATCTTTAATGAGGTCATTCGGTACTCACTGAGGGCAAAACTGGAGGATGCATTCTCATTCCAAAGTGGGCACAATTGTTCAGGTTATTTTTTTCCTAATAGTTGAACATTCCTCGGCTGGGAGCACTCTTTTACTTAGAATATATCCTTCTCTCAAGATTATGAATTTTTTCCCCATCTAATCTTGTTTGGGACGATAAAGGTAAAAATACTTCTAAAGCTTTCTAGTTTTGGCTCATCCAGACTTAATGACTTAAGAAATTGATTCATTGAAATACTTTATCACTCTCTTCTAAGTTGGGTTAAAGATTGAAAGAAAGAATGGAAAGAAGACTTTTCTGTATAGCATAGTTACAGGATTTGATATAGTAGTTGTAATCACTCATCAGGATTTGATATAGTTTTCAGAAGGTTAAACAACACTGAGGAGATGTGATCCCATGCTTTCTGAGTCACATAGAATGTTGTAAACCAATGTTGCCTCAATTAAAAATGACATAAATGTAAAATGAATAGGTATCAGTTATTTTATTTTATTCATTAATGAGGAAACAAATAAGATATTAAGACTAGTTTAAATGAAAATTTAGAAGCTAAGAATTTATAGGGAATTTACAATAAGATTTCTGAATTATATACAAAATTAATTAAATTCCTGAAGTGCATAGCCTTTGAGGTTATCTTCTCCACTAAACAAAATATTTGTATTTCTGCTGGATATATCTCTATTAAGTTAAATTCTACCTTAAACAGTAATAGACTAGTTTAGTTAATCAAAAACTGATCAAAGGTATGAATCCAGAACTGCACCAAACTAGTCAAAGGAATTAGCCCAAGCTACACCAGATCGTTTCTTTCACCTGTTTCCAAGTTTCAGGTAATTTTCCTGACAGATTGTAGTCTTTGGCTTAGACCTGGTTGCTAGGAAATGGAGTTTGTTTCCCAAACCTTGAAAATATAACTTTATAATAACTTTATAATAAGCATATATGAAATGAGTTCCAAAATTTACCATATGTATCTTAGAGGTAGATTATTTTGGATTTCAGAGATTGAGTTCCAAATTTCTTTAAGCACATGCTTAAGAGAAGTTTTTTTAGCACGAGAAATTCTCATTCTGAATCTTTTTATATCCTTTACAGAAATTCTTGAGAATTATACTTGGTACTACACTACAATGTCTGTATGCGAAACCATTAGTAAGAACAGACAAAGTGAAGGTAGGTGGACTCAGTAAAAGTTATCTGAGTTTATATGTCATTACGCACCTACTTGCCAGGTAAGCAGACTGACTAACCTACCAAGAAAACCACCAGCTCACCAATAGCTGATCAGGAAAGGAAACAGATTTTGCAGAAGTAAATTCTTTGTACTTACAAGAACAAGCGCCAATATTTTGTCACATGAAAATTCTAACTTGAGTAGTTGTAATCATTCATCTTCTGCACTTTTCCAATATTTGGAAGCTCATCAGTAAAGTATGTATCCTTTCCCCCCTCTCCATCCTTCATCATTGAAAAGAGGTGGTTAATGTGAAGAGAAGTTGCTGCGACAGAAAAGCTCATTCTTTGTAGCCTTTTTGTGAACAGAGCGATAGTACCTGGTTATGGTGTTAGGAAAGTTTTCCATACATCCATATTTCCTTTGGTGAATCAAAATACTGGGGTAGTCCTACCCCATCTATCAGAATGAAATTACCTGGTGTGAGAAAAAATTTTTTTTCTGAGATAAAATTTTGAAAAAGCTAAACAGAATGTTGGTCCATATTTAGGCTTCCTTTTGAGGAATGGAAAAGTGCAGAAAACGAAATTAAGTTGGTGAATTAAGGCAAAATTATTGTACCTCTTCTTTATTTCTGTTAATGTTATTTCTGTCTGATTCCTGAAGATAGTCCATTCCAATGGCATAAGCTCTTGTTTCAGAAGGTGAAAGTCAGAGAATTCTTAACGAAGGGAAACCAGAGAGTCTTAGCCTATTCTTAGAACTGTTAAAGGAGAGAAGCTTGAGGAAAACAGTGACTGGTTTCTCCTGCATTTTCTTACAAACAGAAAATAAGGAAAGCAGAATATTGAATGGAATAATAACTCCAAGCCAAATGAGAAATGTGGTAATTATCAATAAAAACTGAATTTTTACTCAGCAGGTATTTATTGATCACCAGTCACCATGTCATATGCTGGCACTATAAAGGCACCAAAACTAGACAGACTCCTTGCCTGTATGGCGATTGAAGCTTAGGGAGGTACAGCCATATTAAGTAACAGCACATTAACTCACAGCATAAGGAAGCACTAAATTATTTCTTCAACAGTGCTATGAAGTTAAGATCATATGAGAGGCACGGTGAGTAGAGCATAATTTCAGGAGTCATACTGTCTAGGCTTGAATTCTAACCCCTCCACCTCCTATGTTGTCATGGGGAAATGTCTTAATTCCTCTGTGCTGCCGTTATTTTTAAAGTGAGAATAATGAAGGAGTTATCTTAAAAGGTATTTGTGAGGATTAAATGAGGTGATATTTGTAAAGTACTTAGGTACCTGTCACTTGATAATCATTAGATAAATGTTTGTGTAAAAAATAATCTGCAAGAGATTAATGTTTTTTTGTTCAGGAAGATAATTAGGAGCTTGATTGTTTATAAATATGAGCCATTTAAAAAGCCAGTTTTACCTTATGAAACCTAGACAAAGACAGTTGTCTAATTCCCTTCAGTTCAGCCCTACCTACTGCAGTAAAGTTACTGCTTGTGCTGTGTTGAGAGTGAGCAGTTAATACAGGCCTTCCCAAGATGTTGACCCCAATGGTCAACAATATAAGTCCACAATATAACAATGGCAAACTAAGTATTTTGGTAGCTCTGGTAAAGAGCACCTCTGCCTTTCTCTCGATTATCAGTTACTTTTGTTGGAAAACTTACAGTAAATAGAGTAAGTATTAACTGGTTCCAACATCTTACTCTCCTCTTTCTATTATTCTACACTTTCTTAGTTCAGACTCCTATAGTGGAAGTTCTGGCTGTTGCAGCCATCTTTCAAGTGGTCTGACATCTGCAATCTGTTCTTCTGTAAATCTACCACATAGTCTGTCCAAATTTCAGTTTTATCATAGTTTTCCCTTATCAAAATATTTCTGGTAATAGTTGTTCTTTAATAAGTAATCTTTATTTCTTTTTTAAAAAATAATTTATATATATATATATTTCACATCATTTTAATGCCTGGGGGTCACCCACCACCTTCCGTCCCTGACTGCTCCAGCTGGTCCCCGCCCCCTCCTGTTGTATACTTTCATTTGGTTGTCCATATATTAGTGAAATCATTTGGTTTCTGTCTTTTTCTTTCTGACTCATTTCTGCTAGTATGATTTCTGCTAGTATGATTTCTTCTAGGTACATCCATGTTTCCATAAATTCATCAAATTTGTCATTTTTTATAATACTCCATTGTATTTCTTACTGTTAGGGGATTTAGAGTATATTGTAATTTATAAATACTAGTTATCTCAAAATTATGTATTAAAACATAAAGAACTAAAATTCAATCCTGAGTTCCTGTGTCATTTGAAACTTGACAAAACATCAGGAAAAATTCTTTCTAGGATTTCTTGTCATCTACTAGATAAAATTTAAGCCATTAACCTAACTTTATAGCCTAATACTGTAAAAGCCTGACAAACTCTAGTCTTGTTTCCTACCTCCTTTATGCTCTTCTTACTTATAGTACTATTGTACAACTGTCCCACCAGTGCTGAACCTTTCATGAAATTCTTCCTGCCTAGATGCCAGTCTTCTACATCTATTTTGTAGTGTTAGTTCAAGTCCTTCTCAATGAAGCTTTCTCCAACATTTCTAGCCAACACCTTTCTGGCATTCTCCTTGAGTTTCTACAGAATTTCTGTAGTTCTTTTTAAAAATAATAGTCTTATCAAGGTATATTTCATGTGCCATAAAATGTCATTTAAAACATCCAACTTTGTGATTTTTATTCACAGAATTGTGTAACCAAGCATAATTTAATTTTATAACATCTTTATTACTCCCAAAAGAAACCCCATATCCAGTACCCATACTCGTTTCCCCAGGCCTTTGGCAACCTATGGATTTGACCGTTCTGAACATGACATAAATAGAATCATATAATATACAAGCTCTTTGATTGGCTGCTTCTAGGTAATGCTTTCAAAGTTTTTCCTTGTTATGGCATATACCAGTACTTTATTCCTTTTTATGTCTGTCTAAATACTATTCCATTGTATGGATATACCACCATTTGTTTATACATTCATCAGTTAATAGGCATTTGGGTTATTTGTACTTTTTGATGACTATGAACAATGCTGCTGGGATTCATGTACAAATTTTTGTCTGACCATATAATTTTATTTCTCTTTTGTCTCTGTAAATCATTTTCTTTCTCTCTTTCATTCTTTCTTTTTTCTCTTTTTCTTTCTTCTTTTTATCAATGTTACCTTATAACATTCTTTCTGTTTTAGGACTGCAGGCTAGGAAACACTATCTGTATTACTTCATTTGGTTCTACAAAAAGTTCAATTCTGTCCTTCATCATAGAATTGAGCCTTTTCACCTGACTTCCCTCTTAGACAACTCATTTTCAGTTTAAGTATATCTTGCCCTGAACTCTTGCTTCCTGTTTTGCATATATGTTGTGTGGTTATGCTAAATTATCTGCCTATCACTGTACCTCAAGACTGTGTGTCCTGAAGAATTTGCAAACTTGTTCCATCTATTTTGCTTCTCCTTTCCCTCTCTATTACCACCCGTGAATATCTACAAATATCATTGTCATCATTACCACCACTACCACAACATAATAAAAGTTACAAATATTGATAGGTGTTTAAATAGTACTAGGTAATGAATTCAAAAATAAATTTAAAATTTGTACATATTAATATGGAAAGATCTCCAGTAAATAGTGTTAAAAGAGCAACTTGCAGAACTATATATATAGTAGAATCTCATCTGTTTAAAAAGTATATATAAGATATATATACACACATGTGTTTGCATATATGTATCTGTATGTAAATACCATGAAAAGAAAGGGACCGAAGAGTATACACTAGTCTGTTAACATCAGTTTCCTTGGGAAATGGAATAGAAATATATTTTTCCACTATGTACTTCCAGTTTTGAATCTTTTACAACTAAAATATATTCATGGATTACTTTGGATAATTAGAAAAACAATAAAAAGAAAAAAGTGTAATCGTAAAGAGAAAAGTAAATTGAAACTAGAAGGAAGGAAAAATAGTAGGGAAGAGGAAGTCCTAGATATTGTGTCATATAGAGCAGAAAGTTAAACTGAGCTTTGAAAATAGGATCTTATATAACATTTAAATAAACACAAAAAATAAAAAACTTTGTTACACTACTCTATGTGCAACTAAATATCATTAAATTACACATTATGCTTTAAATAAATAAATTGTATATTGTATGAATTTTGTGCCAATAAAATTTTGTTTCATAAAAAAGAGATATCTAAAGTTTGTAGAGTTAAGCCCTAGAATTCTGTTTTTGGAAAATTTAAAGCAATAATTGAACGAATTTGTAAGAACTTTTTCTGATCCCAATAACAGAAACAGGATTACTAGATGAAATTCATGACTACTAGTTTAATTTAAATTTCAGCAAATTATGAAGAACTTTTTACTTCATGTAAGTATGTTCTATGTGATATTTAGGAAATATTCTGTTTCTCTATTTTCATTTGTTAAGTCTGGCAATCCTAAACAAAGGAGACTGCTTTAATTTTTTTCAAGTTAAATTCTTTAGCATCACCAGGTTTTACTGTTATATATAGCTTTGTGTGAATAACATTTTACTTCTGGCTGATCATCTTCAATATAACTTTGCGAACCTCTCATCTCCTATCCCAAGGAAGGTAGCTTAAAGTTCAAAATCTATTTTGGGTATAGACAACTATTATCAGTGATGCTTATGGAGTCTCAGACTTAGCATAGAATGAAAAAAAAAATTTAAATGTCAGGAATTATGTAGGCACTTTACAATTATCATGTCATTTAACCTTCGTGTTAGGTAGATTTTACTGCCTTGTTATTTACATGCGAAAACGAAAATCCCACAATGGAAAGAGAATGTTAACACATTAGGGACTGGTCCCAGTCTAGAATAGCTAAAAAAAAATTCCTGAACATTTATATGTACTAGAAATTGTTCTAACATGTTTTGATTGACTTGGTAAGTCCTCACAGTGACTTTATGAGTAAGTATTATTATCATTTCCATTTTACAGATGAAAAAAATAAGCCTCAGGAATGTTTAGCAACTTCCTCAAGTTTACACAGTTGGTAAATTGAGGACTAAATGTTGAACCCTGGCAACCTGACTTGATTGTCCAGTGTTTTGTTTTGTTTTTTTAATTGTGTAAGTCTTGTTTACATTTCTTTTTTGTCCTACCTTTTGGGTGTTCCTCCTCCCTTCCCTTCCCCTTGTTTCCCCCCCTCTGGTCTCTCCACCTCTTCTTCCACTGCCAGTTAGTAGTCAATTTTTGGTTGGTTGGATTCTTCTTTCTCTCTCCTGGAGCAATGTTTTTTTACCGTGTGTTTTCCTGGGACACAGAGGCCTGTGCTTAGTTTTCCAGGTGTATCTTTGTTGCAGGTAGCCAGTTCA
Organism: Uropsilus gracilis; assembly: GCA_004024945.1. NCBI lineage: Eukaryota > Metazoa > Chordata > Mammalia > Eulipotyphla > Talpidae > Uropsilus > Uropsilus gracilis. The sequence continues at coordinate 9,207 of PVHY01027566.1, forward strand.
TGCATGTTTGTATCCTTTCAGTCCCTCCTCCTTACTGGTTGTCGGCTCCAACCCAGCTTTTGTCATCTTTTGCTCCTTCTTTGCTTTATAGTTCTGGTCGCTGGCATTGGGAATGTTTCTCCCAGTCAATGTCTATGAAAAAGTTTTCTCCATCAAGACAGGCACTGGCAGATGGTTGGTCTGGTTCGTTGTGGGGCCACTGTCCATCTCTGTGGCTTTCCTCTCCACATGAAATGGGAGGGTGCCTGGCTTGCACTGAGGGCATCTCTGAACCAGAAATTCTGTTTTCATCTATGGAAATCTTGGTGGCTGGATTTCTGAGATAGTTTATCTCTATAATTATTCTAACAGCCTTGTGTCCCATGAACCTGAAATATTTGTTTGTTTTGGAATTTTCTTCTTTCTCCTCATCTCCATCTTCATGTGTATCTGCTACTGAATTAGTGATTTAGTTGTTTCTGGTGAGGATTGATTGAATTTGGAGAAGACCAGAGGGGGTGACCCTCCAGACCCACCTGCTGACCTCCACCCTGACACCCACACCCCCATCCCTACCTGAGGGAACTGGGCAAAAACTTGGGTGATTTCCGTTGGTTTCTGGGCCTACATTTAAGGGGGCCTGGACCCTGGAGGCCACCCTCCAGTCAGAAATGCAAGGGGAGGTGGACTGCGTGGGAGGAGTCCCCAGTGTTCTTAACCACTATGGGAACCTGCCATATTTTTAAACTCTGAGTTCACTGCAGATTTTTTAATACCAATACCAAGATGTCTTGTTGTGTCTGGCCCTTTCATTTTAGTGGCTGTCTCTGAGCACAGGTCTTTGTGAAAACAGGCTAAAGAGGCAGTAGACTCAAACCTCAATTTCCAATAATAAAGGATGAATTTTTCATCATCAACAGAGGCTAAGATGAAATATTTTATCCCTTTGACTTCCTTAGCCAGTATTGTCTCCTAGACAACCTTTGTCTAAGTTAATTTCCAGTCCTAAGTAGTTCTAACCGCTTATAACTCTACGTTTTGTCACTCTTGTTTCAGCAAAACAGAAATAAACTTTGAGTTAACAAGTAATGAGAAAAACACTTAGTCATCCCAGTCTGTACATAACAGTATTTGTCTACGGCCATACCACCCTGAACGCGCCCGATCTCGTCTGTACATAACAGTATTTGCAAGCCCTAGGGGATCTTGAATTAATCTTTGATTATCCAATGTAAAAACTTCTTGCCTTTATTATTTCAGATATGGCAGCCTACTTTCTTTCCTTAAGTGTGTCTTCTTTCTTCTCTTAACTAGTTGTGCAAACTGAAATTTTAACCACTCTTTTCATTATTCCTCCTTTTCCCTTCTTAAAAATCCCTGCTTCCTCTTCCCTTCCTTTTTCCTCTCCTCCTTTTGCCTTCTTAAGAAATATGATTTTTTCAGTCCTCAAGTCTCTTCTTTATCCTGGAAAAAATTCTACATTCCCTTCTTTTCCCCCTTCTCTTTCCCCTCTTACTCCCTCACCCCCCACCTAGGAAAGAGCTACAAATATCTTAAAATAAAGTGCTGAAATGGACCTTTGAGGGAGAATTGCATTTCTATGTTTGGTAGTAATGTTGGTGTAGCTGTCCTGTTGTTTGGAGAGATAGTAAGGACATTTAATTGTGGAGAACTTCTCAGAAGTTACTTGTCCTATTGCCTCAAGAAAATTTGAATACTTAAGGGTTTCTGTTTTTATTGTATTTCTTTAATTTTCATTGTTTAGTCTTTATTATATCTCTTTATTCTTTTAATACAGAAACAAAGTTCTACTCTGAACAGCTGTCCTTGGTGAGGAAGCATGAGGATCTTTACTAGCAGTTAGCTTTCAGGCTAATGTACACAGGGTCCATCCTTCTCATCATTTCTCTCTTCTTTTTCAGAATGTGAGAGACATCTACAAGCCAACAACAGAGAATTCAACACTCTATACAATTATCCAGTGAGTATCAGTCCTCTGGCTGTTTCAGAAGGGGCTGGTATTCTCCTCCTATGTGCTCATTGTGGACGTAGCTCTTACAGCATAAATCTTTCAAGCTCCTGTGCAGTGAGCTGAACCAGTGTTCAGTGAAGGCTCCAAAACCAACGTTAATCCAATGACCTAGGCTCAGGGGAGAATATATCTCAGATTATGGGTTTTATGAATATCTCCTAGAAATATTATAGTATTTTCTTATGCAAGCATAATTCCAAATTTTCCTTTGTTCACTTAAACATCTATGACAGTATAAACAGATCTGCCTAATTCACTTAAAAGTGCCATAGTTTCCCACTATATTGGTATACTTTATTTAACCAGCTTCCTATTGATGAACATCACAAATGTCTGTACTCATATCCTCCGCCTCCAAAAAAATAATGTCTCCAGGGTTTTGGTATGATAACTCATTCTGAATAAACAGCATTATACATATATTTTTTCACATATGTGTGAATATAGCTTATGAATGTTTCCTAGAAGTGAACTAGCTGGGTCAAAAGGAAAATCATACTTAAAATTTTGTTATAATAGTTGGATTGCCCTTGTAAAAGGATTAAACTCATTTATATTTCTACCCGTAGTAGAAATTACTTGCATTTCTACGTTCTGGCTAGGTACTGTCATCTTTACCAGATTCCTAGATGAAAAGTTACCTGTGTTTCCTTAATTTTGAATTGAATCAATAACCTTTTCATGTTAATTAGCCCTCAGTATTTCTTTTTCTGGAAACTACCTGTTGATGATATTTGCCCATTTTCCATTGATTATTTACTTTTCACTAATATTGTTTTGAGTCATAAAAAGATATATATTGAAAAAGTCATGCTCCAACATCCTTTCCTTGCCCACATCTGCTCCCTATAGGGAAGTTTCTTGCTACTAATTTCTTGTGTATTTATTGGTGTTCTTTATGCAAACAAAGCAAGCTCAGAAGTAATCTTATTTTCCTACTTTCTTACACTATTCTGGATCTTAACATATGATCGAAGTTGTTTTCAGAATCATGATTTCATAATAGCTTTTTCCTTCATTTCTTTTTTAGCTGCATAGTGTTTCCAATGCAGGTTTAGCATAGTTTATGTAACTAGCTCCTTATGACGTGACATTTGGGTTGTTTCTAAGTACAACATATGCTTTTATGCATATATAGAAAGAGATAGATATTTATATATATTGAGAGGGACTGACAGACACATAGGCATACGTATTTACATATTTGTAATTTCTATAGTCTGTGGGATATTAGTTCATGACTTTTGAGTTAAATACTATTTTTCTAAATAATAATAATGTTTGGGGTATGACTGGGGGAGCATGTTTTCCTTCTACATCTCCCCCTGCACAAGTAGTACTGCAGTGTACTAAAGCTAAGTTTTGGCATCAGACAGACCTGAGTTTCAACATAGCTCTGCTTCTTACTGACCTTGTCATTAGGCATGTCATTTAACTTCGTTGACTTTCAGTTCCATAATCTATGAAAAGAGCATGATAATGTTCACCTTACGTGATGGTTCTTTTGAGTCTAATGTGGTTTTGAAAAACATAAGTTTCTTTCTCATAGAACCTGTTACCCTTTGAATAAAAGGGTGCAAATTTCATCTCTGTATATGTTCCCCCACAATGTTTGCCATGTAAAAACTATTTAATAAATATGGACCAAATAGTTAATGGATAAACATATTTATCTGATTCGTACATATTTAACAACCATTTCATCTCCCTGTCCCTACCAATTACTCGTTTTTTTCTTATTTCTATGATGTTGCCTCTATTTTTATTCCCTTTCTTCTTCCTAACCTCTAACCACTGATTCCCATTATGTCCTTAGCCTTCAGTTCTCTTCTGTTCCCCCATTTAGCCATCAGTCAGGTATCAGTGAACAAATACATCAATAAATAATCTAAATCAAAACCTATAACTGTTATCATGGTTTAAATTTTGTCACAACTGCCAAAAAAACTAAACACTGAGGAAGTTCATAGTTAAACTATTCTACATTTTTAAATACTGACTCTGATTTGACATTTAGAGCAGAACGAATTACTCTAGCTGTAAGATAGCTGAGAAGTATTAATACTTCAATCTTGTGACAGAATCAGGATGACTTTTGCCTTTGTTTGCTAAACAAATGCTACCTAAGTGAGTTGAAACCGGAAATACACTAATTAGCTATAAAATCAAACCAAGAATCCAAAAAAAGGATCAGACAAAGGTAAACTATAAGACTAATTCTTGAAAGCAGACAGTAGAGCCAAGACCAGATGGGAGGGTGAAGGGTAAGCAGGGGTGGGGAGCAGAGGACAGTGGGGAACAAAGCATGTAGAGTGTAGGGAAGGGCTGTGGGCACTTCAGTGATAGGAAAACTATGATGACTTGAGGGGAGAAATCCTATATTATGAAAAAAATTAAGACAGGAATGTGTAAAAAAAAATGCAAAGTAAAGAAATCCTGGGATAATGTCAATATCCATTAACATCGCAACACATTTATTTTAAAAATAAAGACAGAAAGACTGAAAGGAAAAAAAAAAACTTAGTGAAGGCTACCTGCTTTAGTAAGGCAAAAAGATCAAAAGGTCTTTGGGGCCAAGTATAAGAACCATCTGGATGTATACACTGATAAATTCAGAGTATCTTATGATCAAAGAAAACTATTTGTTTTAGAATACCAATAGCTCAGGGCAAGAAGTCACCTTAGAGGTCAATTAGAGAGGCACCTATGAACTTCTTTGGGAAAAAGAATCTAATTACTTTTCAGACTCTACTAGTTAAGCTCAGCATAGGGCTGTGAACAGAGGAAACCTTGAGAAATGTATAGTGTGTTTGCTTCCTTATTAGTTGGAAAATCATGGAGGAACACCAGGGAAATCTTTGTTTGACCCTTTCTTTAACTGAAGTTTTAGGTGCTAAGCTATTTGACCAGCTTCTTTTCCCTAGGGAAGTAGACCTTGGGCAAGTTTCCACTGGGTGGACAAGGCTTAGCTTTAGGACTAAGTAGTTTTGGTTGCCCAAGAGCAGGGCTCTGATGTCGTGCCAAGGCAGGGTCCAGCCAGATACTGCATACCTGAATAGCGTCTGTACTGCAGGCCTGAGGTGAGCTTATTCTTTTATTTTGACCTGATAAATGAAGGAGGTGGGGGAGATGTCCTATCCTTAGGAAAATATTTGGTATCATTTTACTGCTTTTTGAGCTCTTAGATTCACTTTCCAACATCTGCAAGCCATTGAAGACCCAAAGGTAGAAAGTAACATGATCCTGTCAAGATCTTGATATCAGGATTGAGGAAATCACAAGTTCCCATTTATACTCAGCAAAATAACAGCTTAGATGTAGGTCAAAACTATTCAGATGCTCTCACAGAAAATTAAAAGATAAGGGATTCTTCAATGCTGACAGTGTTGGTTTCTTCAGGCCTGAAGTTGAAAAACAGTTCTTTGCTTTTGGCATCTAATACCCTTCAGCACTGAAAGGAGCATGTAACCAATGGAGAAAAAATAGAAAGCCCAGAAATAAACCAACACAAATACCAATAGTTCATCTTTAACAAAGGGGTCATGACCATACAGCGGAGAAAGGAAAGCCTCTTTAACCGATGGTGTTGGGAAGTGGGGACAATCACATGCAGAAAAATGTATGTTGTATGTTTTTAAAACTACTTGGGGGGAGGGGGATTTAAAAGTTTTCAAAGTACTCAGGGGGAAGGGGCAGATGTCTATAAGTTGCTCTCAATAGTTCAACAATTACATATATGTATATATGTAAAATCAGCAGGTAAAGGTACAAAATTTAAGTTTACCAGACTAAGGAAAGCTTCATTAGGGAGCTCCGGAGTAGTGTTAACACAGATGGGAGACTTGCCTACTATTCTGGGCTGAGGAAGACCTTAGGGTAAGAAGATGAAACTGAAGGATACTGAATCTGGGGAAAGAAAACATTTGGATAACTGCACAAATGATTGAGGCTCTGGGAATGGTACATACAAACCCAACTCTGCAATTACTAGTGTGGTCTTGGACAAATAACCTGTAGTGAAGTCATCCCCTAGACACATAAACCAGAGTCTTAAGTCTAATTAAAAACATCCTTTATTGTCTTCACCATCAGGAAAGAAAGGGTTTATATTAGCAGAGCAAGACACAGAAGCGGGGGCAGAGGAGGGGGGAATAAAGATGTGAGTCAAGTTCTTATCATTGTCTGCTGTCCTCCGGACCTAAGTGTAACAAATACTTGAGCAAAGACTTTGAGAGCTTGCTTCTGCCTCAAGGAAGAATTTAACCCTACATGTCACTATTAAAAACCTGGCCTCCGTTTCCATCTCTTCGCCTCATCCTGCCACATTATCACGCTGTCACAGTCCCTATTCGTTTTATGAAACTGAGTCAAATCATTGACTCATCTGATGGAACAGGCTGATAGCATGAACTATGGACCTTAAGTTTGATAGTCTGAAGTCGAACCCGTATATATTTACTTAACCAATTGATGAGACAAGGCCTGATGAGTAGGCCCCAAAGCAACAGTAATACCGGACTCGACAGTGCTGTTAGCAGGATAGTGAGCCAGGAGGACCACGAGGCTGACAGTGATTCATACCAGTTAGAGCGGGACTATCTGAGTTCATCTCGTTCCTGCAGTTGCTGCTGTATCAAAGATAAACTATTTCTTATGACCCCAGAGTGGTTAGTGTAAAAACAACATGTTTTACCCAGTGCCATACAGAGCCCTCCTTGCGTGAGGAAAAGTAGGTCAAGTTCCCGATGGTTTTGGAGGACAGCCTCAGTCAGGGAGTCCAGTGATTGTTCCAGGTGTTTGACTGACCTTTCTAAGTCTACATCCACCTGCTGACTCAGAAAGTTAAAATTCTTTTTTTTTTTTTTTTTTTTTTTTAT
>PVHY01027567.1:0-16129 GCA_004024945.1 Uropsilus gracilis
GAATTTGACATCTGTAATGCAAACTAACTTAGCATCTGCAATGCAAACTAACTTCCAGTTTAGGGGGTTATTCTCCAGGGGTATATAACAACTTGGCATATGGCTTTTACCTTCAAGTGGGTTAGAAACATTAGCTTCTAATATATAAGAAAATTAAGTGCACTCAGCCATAGAGCAATGCATTTTTTATCAGAACTCTAAAAAATCAGCTCTGTGTTTCTATTTCTCTCAAGAGATGCTAATGTAATTGTAGACAGAAAGCCCAATTACAGGAGGGGCAGGCTGCTTTTGTAAGGACCAAAAGTTAATGTGGCAAATGTAAGTGGTAATGGTCTGGTCATTGTTCCACATGGGGATGATATTTTGCAGTGCACTGAGTGAGCTCTTTGGTAGTAATCTGGAGTTGATTTATTATTATTATTATTTTTAAATAGCACCTCTGTGTCTATCAACACAATCCAAATCAACAAATATTTATTGATGGCTTTTACTAGACATTTGGAATTTGTCAACAAAATAGTAGATCTCTAATAGCATTTACATTCCAGTGGAGTGAGGCCAAAAAAGAAAACAAACATTAGTAATGAATTGCAAAATGTGTTATAAATTACCAAAAATGATGGACAAATAAATGTGAAGCAGACACAAAGAAACCAGGAGTGAAGGGGGATAGTCTTATAAAGAGTTTGATCTAGTTGATCCTCATTGAGGTATTGATACTTGAGTAAAGATTTGTAGGAGGTGAGGGAGCAAATCAGGCTAATATCAGTAGGAAGAGGGTCCAAGTCATGGGAGTAATCCTGAAAGGAATTCAAAATGGAAATCTAACAAACATTTAAATACTACCAAGGAGGTAGATATGCGTGAAAAGAAAGGAATTATAATTAATGAGGACAGAAAGTTCGTGCATCACTGAATGGGGTGGGGAGGGGGCACATCATATAAATTGTTGCATTGCATGTCTCTTTCTCTGCTGAAATGTAGAAATTTCCCAGGGCTTGAACAGAGGTGTGACTTAACAAGCACAATAATGGATAACAACACTTCCCAGCAAAGATGGGAAGAGCTTGAGAGAGGCACTGATTGACGCAGTTGTATAGAGAAAAGATGGCAGCACGCAGACAACAGGGAGCAGCAGGGAAAGTAAAATGTGGCCAACTCCTTGCTGTTTCGAAGAGAATCAACAAGTAATTCTTAAGAATAAATTGATAGATAAGTAGAAAGAAGGAAATCTGATAAAAACTAAGCACTTTAAAATGTTATTAAAGGATAATCCTTATTTAATTTGACCTCAAAAATAAATCCATGAGACTGACAGGCAAGGTCTTATTTATCTCCATTTTACAGATGAAAAATAAAAGGATTTTTATGGAAAGATGAAGGAAACTATTATTATTTGGTTGACTTCCATAAAGACAGCTCTGCATCAGAGATGACTTTAAATGTATTATAACATTTGATATTTATATAAATTATGATGATAAGAACCAGTCCAGTTTTTCAGAAAATAAAAACGAACTGTGGTATACCCAAGTTTTAGCAATTAGACACACATTTTTGCATAAAAACCAAAAGTTTTTTTTCTTTGATCATCCCCAGATTCCTCTGCTTTCTGGAGATAGTCCAGCAAATCTTATGAAATTTAGTCACTTTATCTTTAGTGAATTAATCACAACATCTTGAGTGGACAATAAATGTTGTTAGTGTCCATTAGAAATAGAGAATGGAGACAGAGAGAGAGGATATTGTGTTAGTCAGTATTCTCTAGAGAAATAATTGATAAGATATGGAAGGAGATTTATTAAGAGGAGCTAGCTCATGTGACATGGATGCTGTGAAACCCTATAATCTGCTATGTACAAAATGGAGAGTCAAAAACATCAGTGATATGATTCAGTCCCAGTCCTGAAATATGAAATCAGAGAAGACAAAGAAATTAAGGCCAATCTGCAGGCAGATGAGATGAAACGTGTTAGTTCAAAGAAGCAGAAATAGAAGACAATTCCTCCCCTATTTTTTTTTGGTTGTTTGCTTTATTCAGTTGTCAATAGGTGAGATTATGCCTATATACCCTGAGGAGGGGTCTCTATTTTCCTAAACCTCTTGACTCAAACAATAATCTCATCCAGAAATGTCCTTGGATACATCCATAAAGAATCAGCTATCTGGGCATCTGTTCCAGTTGATCTGGTCAAGTTGACACAGGAAATGAACTCTTACAGATGTTTTGTGATATGTCTGGGTGCTTGATGGTAATTGGCAATGATGAAAGTTAAATCTAGGATGATTTGAGTCCAGAATCCACACCCTTCACTGCTAAGTTCTGCATACTATAAAAACATAATGAAAGTATACGCCCTCCAAACACTTTAAGAGGATTGTGAAATTTAAGTGAATCATGTATATGAAATTGGTTTGCTAACTACATGTTTCTCTGCTTACACTGTTTGCTATTCTTATCATTACCTGAAGAGAAAACCATGTTAACTACCTAATTTATATTTGGAACCAGTAATTGGTTTTATAGTCCAAAAGTTAATTTTGTTTTATTTCGTTGATTTGTTTATTTGTTTTCTCTGTATGAACTAAATGAAATGAAAATTAGATTTTATACTGTAAGACCAAGCAGGAGTTATTGGAAGGAAGGGTGGGAAAGGAATTGGATACATTGGGAAAAAGGGTATGGTGAAGAATACAGCTGATCTTTCAGTAGTGAACTTAGTGAAGTATATACACCTGTTGATTCTCAATCAAGACCTGAGATAGACACCTTAAGCTTATATAATATAATGCAAAACGATGTCAATTAAAAAATACACATAAATAAAATTTAGAACTTCAAGAGTCAAATCAATGCAAGGCAGGTTTTGAGGGTTGGTGTATTGTTATTTTGGATGGTGCTGATTTTAGGTATTATTTTTGGGTGTCTATTTCAATGAGCCTGAGGTGAATAGCAGAAAAAGGAAATCATCAGAGGAACCAGGTCCCAAAGAAGCTTCAACCCAGTGAGTTAAAGTACAAGATTTGACTGCTGACTGGAAGGAAAAAGGACACTGTTTTCCTGTCACTGTCCCTTGAGTTATATACTGATTAAAGTTTCATGGAATCATGTCAAATCCAGCAAACATTTATGAAGTATCTTCAAAATACCTGACACTCTTTGAGAAGTATAAAGGAAAGTTAATATGAACCCCTTCCGTTCACTTTCAGAATGTGGTGAAAAAGATAGGAAAGTAAAGGCATATAGTTTTAAAGCAATGAATGGGTAGATAAGTAGTCTCCAAAGGAACAAAAATGCTTTGAGTTCAGAATCTAGCTGAATGGACAAGTTAAATCTTACTTGGGAATCTAAGAAGTACATTTGGAAATTGACTTTCAAGTTTACTTAGAAATATGGTTGTGTTATTCAGAATAAAGGTAGAAAATATGCATTTCAAACTGGATAGTATAAATTTATAAAGGCAAAATGGTAAGGTTAGGTAGAATGGTGAATAACTTGCTACTATTAAAAGTATATTTATATTTATAAATTATAAATATATAGGAAAATTAATAGGATTAGGCTAAAATTAATGTAAAGATGCACTAAATTCAAGGAAAAGGGTATGGGATTTTATTTTGTATTCAGGGAAAGCTTTATCAAACTTTGAGCCTGGTGGTTCCTGATTAGAGTGAGTTTTGAGATGAATTATTAAAACAATAAACAGGAGGGGATGGTAGGCATCTGGAAACTTAGTGAAGACCAAAGATAATGAGAAAGTGAATTTTAAAATAGTGCACTATTTAATTAGTGCACTAATTAATTTCACTTAATAGTGAAAATTAAGGAGATAGAGATAATTTTATTTCTATAATTTTATTTCATATATTTATATGAAAATATAAAATGAGAGAGACTATAAATTGAGGTTAAATGACATAAAACCTGAATAACTCAAAGAATAGCAGCATTACTAATTGGTAATATCTCCATTATATATATATATGTATATATATATATGTCAAAATGCAAAGACCTCTGAGATATTTGTAAAAATATCTAATAGCAGATAACAGTGATAGTCCATTAAGGAAATGAGGTCTAGAAATAAGAAATAAATTTTAAAAAACTCTTCATACTTTAGGAGTGATGTTGTGAAATGGCATAAAATAATTGAAGAAATGTCCACATATTAAGGGACAATGTGATTAAGAAGATGGCTAAAAAACGTGCTTTCATTTCTAGCATAAATAAAAGAGGAAGAGTCAGTGAAAGAAGGAATAACTTAAAAAGTAGAAAGTGTATGCAAACATTCAGAAATCAACACAAGACGGTTTTAAGAGGAAGAGAAAAGCAACAACACTTTCTAATACTTCTAAGAAGTTAGTGACTGTTTCCATATACTTGAGTCAGGAAAAAGAATCTACATAAAGTGTCTCATGTAGCAACAAGTTCAAAACAGGTCACTGAAGGAGGCTTTTGCAAGCATTGGGAGACTCCGGAGTGCTAGGGATTTTCAGGCTGATGTCCAAGCTCCTGAAAGCAAAACACCGCTGAGCAGACAACTGTGGACGTGGCTGATTCCCATGAGACTATACACCCCCAAACCAGGTGCAGAGCTCCATATCTCAACTTCCACATGCCGCAGAGAGTTATTTCTTCTCTTTATCTAAACCTTCCAGTGCTCACATTCTTCTTTCTCTTTGGCAGAATTGAACAAGAACAAAAGAAGTCTGATAGAATGACTCACAGATGTTCAGCTCTTGGGCTCCAGGGCAAGTTTTGAAAAGTAGGGATGGATCTAAACCAATAAGTAGTATATATCCTTAGTACAAACCAATATATTTGATGTGTGTTGGTCACTGATGTTTATTGAGAGCAGATTTTCAAGAGAGATGGAAAGATGATCCAAACTGGAAGGGTGAATGGATGAGGATAAAAGGAAGTGAATATAACTTGAGAAAATTAGTTATTTAAGATTTTTTTTAGCTGAGTTGAAGCAAAGATAAACACTATTTTGAAAAGGAAACAGAGGGGATTTCTTGTTATTTGTTTAGCTTGGGACATAGCCAATATAAGCACATTTTCTATATAAAAGGGAAGCAGCACATTGAAACTGAAGACTAGAAAGATAGATTCATATCATGCAAAAATTAGAAAGTTAAACTTATCAACAAAAATAATTGTCCTCCTGAGAAAAATGGAAATATGAACAATGAAATAGGAAGAAAAAATAGACTACTGGAAAAAAATAGAAAAAAAAAGCTCAATGCCTCAAAACCTTGATAATATTTGTTATTATTGACTCAATAAGTCTTTTTAAAATGCTATTTTATTTATCACTCTACTATTGATAAATATTATGTAGATAATTTTGAGAGGTGACTTTCAGAAAAGGAGCCACAGAAGACATAATACTAAGATTACAATGAGTTGAATCAATTCATTGGACCTCTTTATTCCTCTAAGATGTGGTAGTGAGTTCAGTGTCTACAATTGGAAAAGTCTGAATCCTGTCTTGTGTTCAAATAAACCACATTCATGAAATACTGGGGATGTATTTGCAAGCTGTTAGGAACACAAGTAAAATATTAATTAAATAAATAACCCTAACCATCTGCCTTGTAAAGATATGCAAGTATTTACCCCAATTTTCAGTTTACTATTGAGCATCCCTTGACTTTGCTTAAGCACATTTTCTAAAACTGAATCTTGTGCAGGTAAAGTCAAGAATGAGTATTTATTTTTAACTATTGATCATAGGTCTTTCAACTGTCAATAACATCCCTCCACTGATGTAAGCAAAATTGTTTTCTTTAGGTTTATTTTGCTTGAGTCATCCAGAAAAATTAATTTTACTCATTTTTCACTTTGTATGAATGAGAGTAACTAAACTGAAACACATTTTTATAAGATGTTTTCTAGTTGAGTTTCGAATGCTGTTTACAAAACGCAGCAAGTGAAACAAAGGGCAAGACAATTTCCTTTTCATAAGTGTGATGCAATCTGTCCTCTGAATACACATACATTTATATGACACCATTAATACTTTTGGACCTCTTTTGTCCTCTAAATTAATTTATCTGGTGGTACAGTTGTTAACTGATGTGGAGAAAGTTCTCTGAAGTTAGCCTTTAAATATATAAAAACATAGTGTTTAGAAATGCCAGCCAAGGTAGATCTCAGGACAACTATGTCTTAGTGAGAAGACAAAACGATTTTTTTTTTTAATCTCAGTGTGTTTTATTTGATCGCCTATTTCTTTCTTCACCTTCAATCTCCTAACATAATTCACTTTTGTTACTGACATTTGCACTGCCAATAACTGCCTTGGAAGATGGCCTTGTATTGTCATAAGATAACGTATTTTCACAAGGATGAGTTCTTCATGGAACAATTTATCCAGTGGATTAAATTCTCCTGCATCAGAGCCCATTGGGTCTTCTACTTTCACCTGTCTGTTAGTCTAGGATTTATTGGTCTCCACTCAAGGCACATTTCACCAGGTGTATTTCTTTCTGTATGCTTCCTACTGTTCTATAGGGAGAGTATAGTGAATTGTTTTAAGTAAATGGTAAGATAACTGCTAAGTCTGTACTATTAAAAATGCATCATTTTCTTTCATATTTACTGGTTTCATGAAATGAACAAGGTATCGGATCTTTGCACATTATTACTTATTATTATTTTCTTGCATAGCTCACAGAATAAATCTTTCTCCTTCCCTACACCGATTCTCTTTCCTCATTCAGCATGAATATTGACTGACTATCAGAGGAAAAAATGAATTATTTGGCTTTAAAGCATTTCCCTTATTTAAAATCACTGCATAAATAATTATAAGAAAACAGATTATTCACTAGCTTCTATGATTTGCATCCAATATTCTTCTACAGGACAAAAATACTTTGGTGGAACACTTTGTGATCAGAGTAAGCTAAGAAGAAATAACCAATTATTTGCTTATATGTTTCCTAGCCAATGATTATTTTGATGTTATTTAGGTATAACCAAGCAAAACATTATGATCTTGAACTTTCTCGGTCACAGAAGTGATTTTAATGTAGGTTCATTCTGAAAGTCCAGAGAAAAGACCAAAAGCAGATTTTCTCGTAAATTAGAGACTTTAGATTTTTATTTCATTAAAGTTTCTGAATAGCATTAATGAAGTTCTCTTTCAGATACTGAGGTATATTTTTCAAATGTTGAAGGTTCTACAATGAATAACATGAGATTTATGTGAGAGAATTGGATATACCACTTCACAAAAAAATAAGATATATTATTTATATCACAATCTGTATTATCTGAATAGCAGTCAAGGACTGTTTATTGCACAACATAAATATCTGTTCATCCCAATGGATCTGATATCAACCATGTTGTTTGTGAAATTAGAGCAACTAGTAAAGAAAAGGGACAAAATAAGTGATCAATGCGTATTTACTAGATTGCCTTCAAGTTTGAATAACTTGAATTCCCCTATATTAAGATTAATCTTTTTTTTAGAGAAATAGCTTGCCCTCCCAATTTCTCAGTTCAAAACCTTTATTCTTTTATGACTCTCACTACTTCCAATTCGTCATTAAATGCAGCCAACACATACTCCAAAAAGTATCAATCATCTAATTTCCTCCAATGTTACCATTCTCACCAATAGTGAGTCAACTTTCTTATTAAAAACTACAACACCTATCTGATTTATCCTTCAACGTGTAACATTTGCTTTTAGAAATAACCCACTGGTCCTCAAACTGCTCTACAACTGGGCAGTTACATTCCTGACTCAGAACTATTCGTCTACACCTATATAAGTCCAAAATGTTCATTCCTCAAATATTACCAAACTGCACTCCAGTACTTCTTTCAGATGGTACATAAAGCTTTTAATAAAACAGCTCTAGACAACGTATATTGATGCTTACACCCTTCCTGAGACTTTCTCTGCAGCATATTCTTTTTACAACAGTATCCCAACAATAACATGCATTATTTCTCCGAGACATTTCTGTTTGTATGTTGTCTGTACTCACACTGAAGTATAAACTCAAGTATAAGAGGGTAGGCATTGTGAGTTAAATGCATTTTTTAAATATGTGTGATGCTAAGTGAATGAAGAAGTAATAATAATTGTTACTTAATGTTTTGATTCTGTATCTTCAACATTGTCATGAAATATTTTTCTTTCAAAACTTTTCCTCCTGGCCCATTACATTGCTAGGTTGTCTGGATTGTTTTCCATTACTCTTTTTATTTTTTTAAGTTACATCTTAAAACATATCTTTTAAGAATTACTTGAATGCCAATAAATTGCAAGTTTTAGTTGAATGTATAAACAAAATGACAAAAGACTATAATTACTTTGTTCACAAGCAAATTTTATCTTCTTTATTTAGTCTTTGTTTTCCCAGCTTTCCCAATGAAATTGGCTACTATCATGATAAAAATGAGAATTGAACTTGAAACTAAGTAGTAACTATTTTGTAAAATCCCACAATATCCTATATATATAATATATATATCTTATATATATATATATCTTATATATATAAGATATATATATAAGATATACTTATATATAAGATATATATAAGATATCTTATATATATAAGATATATATAAGATATATATAAGATATATATCTTATATATATCTTTATATAAGATATATATAAGATATATATCTTATATATATCTTATATATACATATCATATATATCATATATATATCTCATATATATATATATATATCCCTGTATTTTTGCTTTCAATTCTCAATAATATTAGCAAGGGCAACTCCAGAGGAAAATAACTATTGTATTATTCAAATAATAGTGAAAACAAGTGGTAAAAATTGTCAAAAGACAATTTGATTAACCAGATCCTGAGCAGAAATGCTGTGAAATTTTGTTACTCACCAGCTGTTAATTACTATGCATATCAAGGAAGAAGGCTATGAGTCTATTGGTTTATATGTCAATTCTATTGTAGAATTTTTCATGAATTAAATTAGTATTTTTCCCATAGTGTAAAGACTCTTTATGTGAAACAAAATGCAACTGAAAAAAAATTGCCTTTTAAGTTTTTTCCTCCCCATAGGGTGAAAATAAAGAATTTAATGTGGCAAAATATAAATCAGGGACATTTTTCTGGAGGGAGGTATAATATTCTGAACCCAAATGTACCATTTACATAAGTAAGCAAAACCATCAAATAATAATATTGGACTATTCTTGTATTCTTACATTTGAAGTTATCCCAAATCTTTGTAGATAAATTATATATATGTGTGTATATGTGTGTATATATATATTATTTATATACATATATAAATAATTGACATATACATACTCTTGCAAGACAGGCAAATAAAGCATTACCTATATTTTAGACAACATCTCAAAATAACTCAAATGTTAATAAGCAAAAAAAATACACTTTAATGCAATAACATAGATAACCTTTCAAAAACATGACTATACTGCTGAAACTAAATTACCCATGTCTACACAATCCTACAGTTATATATAGGGAACTAGAACTAGATAAGTTTATAAAATATAATTTCTGCTCATCTGTAGTTATGTGCATTTTTCAATTATAGGAAAATACCTATAAAACACAGATGTAACATTTAAAGTGGAGATTTTTCCAGAAGAAATAGAAAACCTAAGGAAAACATAAACAGATTGGACTTCATCAAACTAAAAAGCTTCTTTATGGCAAAAGAGACAACAGAAAAAACTAAAAGAAGCCCAACAAATGGAAAAAAAATTTCGCCCTCCAAAAGAGTAATAAGGGATTAATAACACTGATCTACAAGGAACTCACACAACTAAACAAAAACAAAACAAGATGCCCAATCAAAAAGTGGGGAGAAGAACTAAAAAGACATTTCTCCAAAGAGGAAATACAAATGGCCAACAGACACATGAAAAATTGCTCAATATCACTAGCAATCAGAGAAATGCAAATCAAAACCACATTGAGATACCACCTTACACCAGTAAGAATGGCCCACATCAAAAAAACAGGCAACAACAAGTGCTGGCGTGGATGTGGAGAGAAAGGAACACTCTTACACTGCTGGTGGGAATGTAAACTCGTCCAGCCACTATGGAAAGCAGTATGGAGAACCCTCAAACTAATGAAAACGGAATTACCATTTGACCCAGCAGTCGCACTTCTGGGAATCTAACCAAAGGAGACCTTAATGTGGGTACAAAAGGACACCTGTGCTCGGATGTTTATTGCAGCACTATTTATAATTGCAAGGTCATGGAAACAACCCAAATGCCCCAGAACAGATGAGTGGATGAAAAAGATGTGGTATATATACACAATGGAGTATTACTCATCAACTAAAAATGACAAATTTGATGAATTTATGGAAACCTGGATGTACCTAGAAGAAATCATTCTAGCAGAAATGAGCCAGATAGAAAGGGACAGAACCAAATGGTTTCACTAATATATGGTCAACCAAATGAAACTGCACAAGGGGAGAATGGGGACCAGCTGGAGCGGGTGGGAAGGGGAGGAGGTGGGTGACCCCCAGGGACTGAAATGATGTGAAATATATATAAATAAATTTAAAAAATTAAAAAAAACTTAAATAAACCAATAACAATGGAATAGGTTATTAATAACTCTGGGCCCCTGCCACCATCTCTATCAGAAGCAAACAAACAAATAAACACAAACAAAAATCTCTGAGTAGTATCTCACACAAATTTTATAAAACCCAGAAGAAATAGAAAGAAAACTCAGATGATATCAAGGAAAAGTTTCCTAGTTTGCTAAAGATGAATATGCAATAAAATTTTAGATCCACCGTAATTTTATCACTACACCAACACTATCATTAAATATTTGCATTTTCTTGGATAAGTTACTTGACTTCTCTGATTATCTCCTATTCTATTTATGAAAGTGCTTTGAAGGTTCTAGTAAGATAGGCAAATCTAATCAGAAAGTCCACTTACTCTCCATCTTTATTACTAAAATGACCAGGTCTAAGGTAGCTTAGGAAACAAATCAGCATTTAAGCTTCGAACATATAATTTTTTTATTGAGGCCACATCTTTGACTACAGAAAGACCACTATTTCAGAATGCTGTTATGGTTTCTTGCATAAATCCCTAATATGCAGAAAGTGCTAACTTTCTACTGTATACCTGACCATGCTTGCTCCATCTGACTCCACTCTGTCTACGGATCTCTGTCCAAGCTATATTGAAAACCGGGGTTACATATGTATTCTGTCCTCTCTCTATTTGTAGCCTATTTGTGCCCATCTTCCCCAAGAATCATTATTTCCCACTTGAGCATTTACTAATAATGTCCTTTGAATCTATTTCCTCTTGTATAATACTTATGTTTATTATGCTAATGTGAGTCATAAAGTTATTAATTGAATCATCATTAAATTCATTAACTATTATTATCACTGTAGCAAATTTCTATTCTCTGCATTGTGCCACCACAAAATAATGATTTTTAATTTCGTTTTAAAACAATAATTCCCTTTCCTTCTACATTCTTCTTGCTGACCTTCCCTAACCCCCTTATGTTCGGGAAAATTATTTCATTTGATTCAGAATTTCAGAATGCTGCTTGTTGATAGGCAGTTTAAAAGAATTGGACACATAAGACTGAATATGACCCAACTTGAGCAAGAAGAAATTTCCCTATGTTATTACTTTGTCCTTCACTGACAGTGAAAGGCTGGAGATATATGTTTGCACTGTTTTCTGTCTGCCTCCGATTGCTATAATGAGTGGAGCTGTCAGTGGCGAGGGTGCAGCGAAAAGACTATGAATATGTAGAACGCAACAAGATAAGATGAACCTGAGTACATAATGTTGACTCCAAGGACATTGTACTCCTGGGCTATATACTGTATTACCAGTATTATTAAGGAATGTTCATTTTTCAAAAGTTTTTCACTCATTTTTATGAACCCTTCCTAAAACATACATACACAAGATTTTGATTTTGCCTGTTTCTGACTTTTCTCAAAATTATAAAGTAGAATGAAAGGAAGTAGATGTGTGTCGAGAACCTATACATTATCTCCATTATCCTGGCTGTTCTCTGTTGTCCTAGACATTCTCTAGTACCAAAGTTTCCAGCTAATGTACTCAGCACTCACAGAAGTAGCTCATTTTAATGAAATCATCATTTTACTAGAGTCACAGCATCAAAGCTCCTTTTTCTGCCTTGTTTTTTTCAGAAAAATAGTAAAAGATTACTAATCATTTTTTTTAGAGCTTCATCATTTAAATAGATGAAGATAGCATGTTCATTGTTTCTACCATATGTAACTGATAAACACTACAAGATACTAAGGTTTATTGTGAGAGCAAACACTACTATATGCTCAACTTGAGCTTTTTGAAAAGCATGTTGAATATATACATATTGAAAGAACTATTTTGGAGAAGTGATATGCATGTGTTGGTGAGGTTCTTTTTTAGGGCTATAGCCATCTTAATTATATATTGTCAAGATAGTGGGAAATGACAAGGTTTCCCACTTCTCTGTAAAAAGTAAGATGTAACTTTTTCTGAAACCAATGTATTTTTTTTTTAGATTTTAAGAGGCATTTCTTCATATTTCACTTGACAACCACATATGATTGATGCACTTTAAAAGTATACATAGAATATATATCTGTACTGATTTTACTAAATGCTCTGTTGAGTTTTAATACTTTTGATTTCATGACCATTATGGATATTTATAGAATCCCTTATGGGTATTGTAAAAATGCAACCAAAGAACTTGTTCTCCTACTTACCAATGTCACGTAATAGCAAATAATCTATAAAATCCATGTAGTTGACAATATTTTTTTTGTTATCCAAAAAATCATTGTTTCTGGATTTATAATTCTAAGAAATGTTAGGCCTTTGTCATTTTTGTCATTCTAAGTTCAACTACTTAAAACAGTTCAAGTCCAAACCTCAAAAAAGAGTTATTAAACCATTTCCCTAGACATCAATAGCATTTTGCAGGCTTCACTACCCTTCAGGGACAGTTTCCAACTTGATTTTAAACTAAATAGCAACTTTATCCTGGCTCTGAAGGGCTGATAGGCGCTTAAAATAAGGAAGGAAAAAAAAAAAGAAGATATTATGGAGATAACTCTGAGCTTTCTTGTTCCAGTGTTTACACATGTTTCCACCTGCACAATTATCAGTAACAGCAAGATTATTAATCATAGAGGAGCAATATTTGATCAAGCCAGATACTTGTATTCTTATCTTGGTTTCACCTACCCCACTGCTACACACTGTGAAAATCTTACAGTTCTAGACAATGCCCTAGTCTCATTTATGACTTCATCATCTAAGTCAATAGTAAAAGCTTCTAAATAAACACATGGATTGTTGAATATAACCTTGCTGGGAGCAAGCAGGGCTTTTATTTTTTTGCAGTATTAAATTATTTTTTTTATAAAATGAAAATATGTACATTTAATTTTCTGAGACTAAATGTAAAAATACAACTAAAATATGGTATATCTTATGGTATCTAGTTCACATAACTGAAGTAATGTGTAGTAGGCACATAGTGGGACTCAGAAGAATAAAAAACAGGGAAGGAAAGAATGCAACTTTATTGGCACTGAAAACACATGATAATTATGTACATGGGTGTAAGTTTCATATGTTTATATGCATATATATGTATACTCATATTTGTGTATATGTGCATGTATGAATTTAACCTTTGTCAATCAAATACTGGACCTCTGAGCTCTCCGAACTTGCCTCCTCTCTCTCCTTTCCAAAAGTTTGTGTTCCATTCTCTGATCCTTTGATTTTTTATCCTTTCTCCCACTCTTCCAAACCAGAAATCCAATTTCCTTTACACATTCTCTTGGTACTTCATTTTCTCTTCCACACCAGAAATTTACAACAAAGTAAAAAGTATCCTTATCCTATTTAGACCTCCCTATTTTTGAGACTGAGCTAATTCAATGCTTGAACTTCATGAACAAATACACTGCCCGTGTAGGGACAAATGCACTGCCTGCTTTGGGGTCACGGCTTCACTACCAAGTTTGTAACTTTTCAAAGCACCTTCCATCAATTATTTTGCTTGGTATTGAAAACAGCTCTGGGGCCACCAGGGCAGGAACAACTTTACCAATTATTTTATTATTGTTGCTGTTATATTATTTTTAAATTAATTAATCCTCTTAAATTTTATTTTTTTTAAATATAAAAGTAGGGTGTTCACATCTGAGAGAGTTGCTAAAAATTAACATAAGATCTATGAACAAAGGACTTCACATATTCTAATGATGAAAAATGTAAAGGATGTAGCTATCACTTTGACTATAGAATCAAATTAAGTCAAACACTTCCAACTAGGACCAAGATTTCATGGACAGTCTTTTCTAGAAAATAACTTACTGAAAAATATTATAAATGAGAATACTTTGAAAATGTGTATTTCACTCTAGCAAAGCAAGGAAAAGAGTGTTTCTTTTCTATAAGAAAGCTTATTTAGTTTTGCATGTAGTATAGAGACCCACACATGAAAAATTTTGAAAAGTCTTAGTCATTTATCTATTTACTAACAAATATTTTGGAGGATCCAATTGTGTCCAAATAATATTGGTTACAGGGAATATCATGGAATTTTTATATTAAAGGTAAAAAGAGAGACCAACACCTTAGCATCATGGATATCCATTTCTAAGTGATGGGAGGACTATAAAGAAAGAAAGTATAGCAAATAATAAAGAAATAAAATGCAAGGTCATGGAAACAACCTAAATGCCCCAAAACAAATGACTGGATGAAAAAAAATGTGGTATATACATGATGGAATATTACTCATTAATTAAAAATGACAAATTTGAAGATTTCATAACAACATGGATGTATAGAAGAAATCATATTAGCAGAAACAAGCCATAAAGAAAAAGACAGAAACCAAATAGTTTCACTAATATATGGGATATAGTGAAAAAAAATAAACAAAAGCCTTGAGGAAAAGTTAAAACAAGCTAAGCGCCAAACTGAAGCACACAACTTTGAGCAGGAGGGAAATGGGGGGAAGAGAGAGGCAGATGGTGGGGCAAATCCTTGAGATTACAATGTTGTGAAATTTATATATAACTAAAATTTTTTCTTAAATTAAAAAAGAAATAAAATGGAAAATCAATAAAACAGAACAGAAACCATGCAGATTGTGTGTGCACAACACAACTTTTAAATAACATCAACTCAAAGGCAATGACATTTGAGTGATAATGAGGGTGCATACATACGTTGATCATTTAAATAACACTTCACTATGTTTTACTACATTTTGTGGGGAAGAGCTCAATTAAGTTAAAGACGGCAATGAATCACTTGTTATTCTTTACAGATTATGAATAGTTTATTTTTAAAATTTATTTATATATAAATTTCACAACATTGTAATCTCAAGGATTTGCCCCCCCCCCCACTCCCTTTCCCTCCTGCTCATAGTTGTATGCTTCAGTTTGGTGCTTAGCTTGTTTTGACTTTTCCTCAAGGCTTTTGTTTATTTTTTTCACTATATCCCATATATTAGTGAAACCCTTTGGTTTCTGCCTTTTTCTTTATGGTTTGTTTCTGCTAATATGATTTTTTTCTAAATACATCCATGTTGTTATGAAATCATCAAATTTGTCTTTTTTAATTGATGCATAATATTCCATCATGCATATATACCACATTTTTTCATCCAGTCATCCATTTTGGGGCATTTAGGTTGTTTCCATGACCTTGCAATTATAAACTGTGCTGCAGTAAACATCCGGGCACAGGTGTCCTTTTGTACCCACATTGAGGTCTCTTTTGGGTAGATTCCCAAAAGAATAATTGCTGTGTCAAATGGTAGTTCCATTTTCATTAGCTTGAGGGTCCTCCACACCCCTTTCCATAGTGGTTGAACTAGTTTACATTCCCACCAACAGTGTAGTAGTGTTCCTTTCTCTCCACATCCTTGCCAGCAATTCTTGTTGCCTGTTCTTTGGATGTGGGCCATTCTTTCATGTGCCTGTTGGCCATTTGTATTTCCTCTTTGGAGAAGTGTCTTTTTAGTTCTTCTCCCCTTTTTTTGATTGGGCTTTTTGTTTTGTTTTTGTTTAGTTATGTGAGTT
>PVHY01027568.1:0-16094 GCA_004024945.1 Uropsilus gracilis
TCTCCCTCCCTCTCTTCCTCTCTCCCTCCCTTCCTGTCTCCCTCCCTTTCTGTCTCCCTACCTCCCTCTCTTCCCCCTCCTTAGTTCCTTCTTTCCTTCATTCCTCAAGCCCTTCTTCCTTTTCTCCTTCCCTAACACCTCTCCCCACCTTCTTGTCATTAATGAAGCAGTCTAGAACAGTATTTCCTAACATTTTCTTTATCACCACACATATAAAACTTTGCCATCCACAGCTAAACTTCTGTTCATACCTTTATTTTGTACCATTTATTTTAGAAACTACATTATTGTAGGTATTTCACTTTTTTTCTACATCTAGCTGACTTTTATTCTCTACTTCACTTTTGTTTGTTAGCTCTCTTTCTCTTATCTGGATCACCTTCCTTACACTCATCTTGCTCTTCCTCCCTGGTTGGTACTTTTAGTCTAGAAGTAGACCCCATAAATGACCCTGCTTAGTTAATATAAGATGGAAAAACTCATCATAAAAAGCTCATCATATTTATTAGAGTATGTTCCAGCAACTCTGGTGATGAGGCGCAGGTTGCTGGTCATATCACTCAGCTAACTGAGATGGTCTTTAAAGGCTAGACAGATCCTTGTTGCTAAAGCCATGTGAAGTTGCAATGGGTCACTCCTGAGAAGGAAACCACGGTTCTAAGAACCAATAGCCATAGGGTATAACCTCTTCTTTCTTATGTGTCCAATTTGCCTT
The DNA here is from genome assembly GCA_004024945.1 of Uropsilus gracilis. Lineage (NCBI taxonomy): Eukaryota > Metazoa > Chordata > Mammalia > Eulipotyphla > Talpidae > Uropsilus > Uropsilus gracilis. The sequence goes on from PVHY01027568.1 coordinate 716, forward strand.
AAATATTGAAACTCCAGCCACAGTCCATCAGTATTCTAATGCTCTGTGGGAAGTGATTTCCCATATAGCTCTTTATTTTCTCAAACATTTTATTCTGACATTTATTTTACAGCCAAATACCAAAGACTTATTCCTCTATGAAGCCTGCATTACATCAACATGATTTTTTCTTCAAGAAAACATACCCATAAACAAATCATTGAATGAAAAAAGGAAATGATCTGTGTCCTCGCTCTGCTTGGTAGATTCCTGCAAGAACCCCAATTCACAATGCTTGCTGACCTAGAATATGTTTAGTAGATGGCAGGTCCTGATTCTTAATAAATAATTGTTATATTAATTGAATTAAGGAAAACTAGGGGCAGGTGGACTTTGGACTCAGACAAATCTAGCTTAAAATCCCAATTTTACTGCTTGTCTAGTTGAATGACTGAACTCCCCTGACTTACAGATGACCTGAAGTACAATAATGTACCTCAGTGTCTATCTCAGCACTGATCTATCAAAGGTTGTCCAACAATGGTTCTCAAAATCCTTTCCCAACCAAAATGTGCTATACACACCAAAGGACCATTGACCAAGCAGAACAAGACTCAAGTATTTCTGTACTGGCATCAAGAACAGTGGTTCTTCATTCTGACTACACTAAAGAATTACTTGGAATTATTTTTAATGTCAGAGTTAAAAGCCACCCTCAGTCTTCCTGGTTTAACTGTTCAGGGATGGATCCTGAAAAAATAATATTTTTAAAAGCTGCCCAAGAGAGTCTAATGCACAGAAAGGCTAAAAACCACTCAAACAAACAAAGAAAATGTCTCTGCTCCACTCTGTTCTATTCTTTTTGTACATCCTGGTACATTTGAAATTGTTGGTATACCACTTGATTGGTGAAGGGAGTTATGACTATGACATAAAATAGAAGCACTCCAAGGTAGAAGAAATTAACTTGCCCAATTGAAGAAAGAGGAGGAGCCTACAGTCATCTCTTCAATTATTTAGAGGATAATTCTGTGAGGAAAAGTGTTTTTTGTTTTTTTTTTATGGTCTGAAGAGATGATGGACTTCTAAGGCGTTCAGGTATGACCCCAGGTGGTGAGCTTACAGTCATTGGAGGAATTCAGGGAGAATTCTTCATCAGTTGGCAAAAATGGTGAAGAAGGGATTCTGCACTGAACAGAGCTTGATTTGTTCTTAATTCTTCCTCAGCACTTTGTGGTGATAGATATATAATTGATTTTTTATGCTTTCTTGGGACAAAGACAAAGAGTGAACGAATTGAAAAAAATTAACCTTCATTCTCCTTAGACCTTGGATCTCCATGGTCCACAATTCTGTGTGAACATATCTTTCAGACACAGCTGGGTGCTCCTGAACACAGCAAGACCATCGATTCATTTGAAACATAGCTAGTGCATTTATTAAAATCATCTAAACAGGTGTTTTTCATGTCATTTGTTTTAAGCAGTAGAGTCAGTCAAGCCCCTATTTGAAAAATAAAATCTACATAGAAATTTAGTAAATTATGAAAGTGGGCTGCTCTGAAGGAATGAGGGTATCTATCTCTGTCTCCATGATGATTCTATCAGTGGCCTCTAAGAGATTGTTCATGGCCCTTGGGTTCCACAGTCTAGGTTTAGAAATCATAATTACCTAGACCAACAATTTCCTTATACTTATAAATACACTGAAGCTCAACACAAGTAAATTGGTGAGAGTCATAAGACTAGTGACCTAGGCCCTTTACTCCTGAGCCAGGGCCTTGTCCACCAATGTACAGTAGCCTTCAGCAAGTCATCAGAATGGCTGCAGACAAGAGCCAAGAACTGTACATTTGGTTCTTCGGTATTTATTAATGATAACAGTGACCATAAAAGACCCAAGAACTCATGTTAACAGAAAAGGTGAAGCTTTCCCCTAAGCATGCCCATCCTGCTAGGTTTCTTCTTATAGTTAATTTCTTAATCAGTGTCTCATGACCAAGAACTACTATTTGCCTAGTGATCTTCTATTTGTCTAGACTTGGGGGAGAGGAAACGGGGTGTTTTGTCTTTGATCCAAACCAAGCAACTGGTCCACACAGTGGGATCTTCAATCTTGGCTCCCTGACAACTTGCTCCAACTAAAATTGAGCAAAGCACATTTAATGAATTTGAATTTGGGCATCATTCTACTTCCTTTTCTGGGGAAAAATTTAGAGAACCTGCACCTGAACACAGAGAAGATAATGAAAAAGGAGTTGTAAAGACATGTGTACAATTTTAAAAATAAATGTTGAGCTGGACACTCAACGGTTTAATTTGTAAAGGTTTCCTGTCATTCACTCATGGACTCACTTATTTAACAGATTTTGGTAAAGCACCTATCACATTGCAGGCAATCATTTTTAAAAACAAAAATGAATGCAAGGGTAACCAAGATGAACAAATTATCAAAATTTTAAATAAAGACAGAATCAATATTTCTGATTTTTCCTCTTGCCTCAGGCTCCACTGTGACTCACATGGCATGAGTTGGCAGGAAACTTTTATTGATCCCATCTTTATTTAAAACTTTGATGTTGTGTTCATCTTGAATTCCTTTGAATTCATCTCGAGGTATGAAACTGTTGCATTAAATCATATTTATTTTGATTGTTGATTTTTTGGCACCCCTTAAAGTTTTTGTCCCCCTCTCCACTTCTTCCCACCCCAACCCCTCTAGGAAAAATGTTTTATTTATTTCCCAGCAGTCTAAGTCCTGTCCAGACACTGATAAAGGTAGAAGGATCTAAATTCAAAAAAATAAATAAGACAGGATTCTGTTCTCGAGTTCTCAGATTAGTGGCAAGATAGAAAGGTAAGCCACTAATTGATATTTAATTATTTCTGCAATAGAAATATGTGTGAAGGGGATGAGACCCACTTTGTCAAGATGGGTAGTTGGCAACAAGGAGGGGAAGAGATTTCCAGAATGAAGAAAAGCATGTGCTTAAGTAGGGAGGGGTGTGATGGCAAGATAAGCTAGCTGTTCATTCCAGCTGGCAGGAGTGCAAAGTGGGATGATAGAAGGTGAGCTCCTACAGGTAGGCTGGAACCGGCAGCTGCAAACTCAGACTGAATGCCTTGCATGCACTCCGAGCATGGAATGTCCCCACAAAGCATTAGTCATAATCTGTGTTTTGAGTAACTCACTTTAATTACAGCAGACGGAGTATGTCATATGGAAAAAGAGACAATAAAACTAGGAAACTAACAAGGGGCTTGGGGACAGACTGAGAGGACCGCAGTGCCAAGGAAGGTGCCATCAGCAGTGCTGGATAGGGGAGGCCAGATTACAGAGGATGGAGACCTTAAATTTAGTAGGAAGGGAGTTGGCAAAGTCCCACCAGTTTACATCTCTGGGCTACCTGCTCTCCAATGTACATCCATACCTCCAGGACCCGAACAACCTCTTTGTGAATGCTGCCTAAGAGTTGGCTGAGAAACAGGAGCCTGCTGCAACTCTTCCTGGAAGATAGCCAGGGCTCTGTGTCCCTGGAACATAATCCCAGCTGACTCTCCTTGCTGGATGAGCACAGCAAAAGGTATAAATAACAGCAGCAATGAACCCCTCCCAGGACTGCTGTGGGATTAATAAACCCTTGAGACTCTGGCACTCCAAACTGCAGAAACCAGTGCTTCAATTGCTATTATGAGCAGGCTCCCAGCCATAGCTCCTTCAGTACATGCTGTTAGATAATCTCTCCCGGATGATTGCTGGGAGCCATCAATCACCAGATGCCTATTTCCTAGTGCAGGCCTTGGAGGAGGAAGAATGAGGCTCTGCAAGGGGACAGGATAAGACCTGAAGGGGGCAAGAAGGCTGCTAAAAGGGCTAAGCTTCTCTTTCAGAATAGTGTAAGGGTAAACACAGGCTCTGGAGTTAGCCAATAGTGGGTAACTACAGGGTAGCCAATAATGGGGCCACTGATGAATACCTCTACTGTGAAGGTAGAGGCAGAGGAGAGAGCTGCTCCTTCCTGCCCTGTCTCCCTTGGGAGTCAGGTGTGTCCATATGACTTGTTTTGACCCTGAGTATGAGGGAAAGTGATGTGGAAGTGGGGGCTTTAAGAGTGAGTGTGAAATGTACCATACTTCCTTCCCTGCCTCTTGGGAGCTTTCAGTTGCTACAGCATAATACAGGTGACCTGATTGGTTCAACACAAGTTTTGTTACTCAAGCTCTCGAAGGCTCAGTTTCCTCATTTGCAAAATGGGCACAGTTTTATTTATGCTATAGAATTATTACAAGACATAAATTAAGGAAAATCATTACTTAATTCTCAACGCATTATGAGTGATCAATCATCATTATTAGGTAGTTATTGTTAGTTGTCATATTATCATCACACTGGCTATTACGTTTATCTTCATAAATCCTTCCTGGTCTCGAGTTTCTGCAATTCTTCTCCTTCCCAGACAGAGGTATGTGTAGACCAATCCCTAATCTCAGATGGTGAGACCTCCAATAGAGGTAAGAAGGCTTACAGCTGCTCTGATCCACTCATCCCAGGGTGGTACTGAGTTGTCCCTCCTAACTGATCTGCCTCTGTGCTTAAATTCCAATATCTAGGCCTCTGGCCTGGAACTCCTGTCCTCATCACGCTGCACCCCATGGATGATAATAATTCTCAGGTAGCTGCCAAAGCCTGAGGGCTGCCCTGGTAACCTTCTTAGTAGCTGATGCTCACATCTCACTCACCCACACTCATATCCAGGGACCTGGGCCCTGAAACCTGCCAGGCTCCTGCCACCTCCCAGCTGTTCTGACCTCCAGCACACAGAGCCCTCATCTCAGTCACTTCATGGTGGGGCACTGTCCCTGGCAGCTGGTCCCTTGATAAGCTTAGGCTGATGCATCTTTGCTTTGCTTCCTGGCATATATTCCTTTCTGCACTTGTAGCAGTGTCTTTTACCTGATATCTGTTGCAGTGTATATAAAAGAATTGTAACTTGAACAATCTGTAGTTCCAAAGTTTGGCATGTAGTAGGTGTTCAGAAAATATCTGCTGGATGTTGAATGAATGAACGAAGAATGAATGAATGGCATCATAGACTCATTGACCTTGAAATCCATGGAACTGATGAAAGCTCATCTATTCTAAACCTTTTTCTTTTTCAGATTTAGAAACTGCAGTCCAGAACTACATAGCTCCTTACAGGCAAACTAGATTCAGTAATAAAGATGCTGACTTTGTCCTGGTCAGTCCAGCACTGGCCAACCCAGAGAGGGCAAAGGGAAGACCCCTTTGGCTCAGATTCTTGATGCCACGGTGGTATGAAATCCTTTAATGTTCTTCAAGACCAAAAGTTCCACTGACCTACTAAGAGGAGACTATGCACGAAAACTATACCCTCCCTTCTTTTAAACAAAAATAAAATCAGAAAATAAGATAGTATGACAAAAGGAGAGATGTATGGAGAAATATTTTCCTTTTGTTCTTTTTTTCCCCCTCAACTCACTAAGATCTGTAAAGGGGAAATGTGCTGGAGTAAACAAGGCAGATGATATGTAGGGGGAGGTGGGAATTGCATCTCGAATTTCCTCTTACTGATCAGTATACAGGTCCGGAGTTGAGGCTAAGCTCCTGGTCTCTGCCTTGCTCCTGTGCCCTTGGCTGCCTTTTCCTCCCCAGATCTCACCTATGTAGAATGTTCCACGGGCATCTCACCTTCTCCAGGGCTTCCTCTTCTGACGTCTGATGGCCCCAGGCATGTGCCATTGGTTTAGTATGCATTTCCATACATAACTATTTCAAATAATATAGTTACACATCCCAGATACCTGAACTTTAACCTTCCATTTCCAGCCACAGTTGTCTGAAACTTGAGGGCAGAGGATTTTTACTTATACGTCCCTTTGGGTCCTTTGGTGTCTAGTGAAGCAGGCATCACAAGACCCAAGAATTGGCTGAGAGAAAACTGAGAGGCAAGAGTTATCTCCATCACCTGGGAAAAGAGTGGAAAACCAAAGAAGTGGGGGAGACTGTGCACTTTGGGGACCTCTCTAGCCTCTGCCACAATGGTGACGATGAGTCTGGGAGCAAGATGACAGTGGGACGCACCCTCTAATGCTGCTTGTTGAGTATAACTAGACACTTACACACCACACAAGGTACCAGCCTGCAAGCTGCTCTTGACTTGTCTGTTCCCAGTGTCCCTTTAGTGGAGTTCTCCTCCTGGGTCAGGGCACCTCCTTGACTTCCCTTCCCCACTCACAGTGATAGATAATCACGCAGCTCCCATGGGTCCGGGTTGCCTGGCAGGGCCAGTGTGTGTCTGTTGTCAGTGTGATGATTAATGGCACGCGTGCTGACACTCCATGCAGATAGCTGCGCTCTTGTGGGAGCCTAACTGAGGACGCCTGGTGGGGGAACTGGCAGTTCTCCCCTGGTTCGGCGGGACTGTGCTGGCAGTCTTCGTGCTCTCCCATCACTCATCTGGGCAGCACTTTCCTGAGGGTCAATCACTTTCGCCCTTTACATCACTGTTTTGCTTTGCTATTAACCATCATTCAGTGGAGAGCACCACGTGTGTTACAGATGAGTCAGTTGAAGTTCACAGAGGTTAAGTGACTCCCTCAAGGTCACAGCTCAGGGCTGGAGCCTGAGGAGGGCCAGGTCATCATTCTGTTGGTGCTTAATCTCCTAAATTGTAAGTATATATATGTATATATACTTATATATTTCCTGTTAGTTTCAGGGTAAGTGTGATTTTATTTTATTTATTTAAAGATAATGGAAGGGGTATGATCTTAAAAAAAAAAATCTTCTCGTTCCTTCCTGCCTGTTCCTCATGAAAGCCCAAATAAATCATTCTTTAAGGAGAATGTTTCCTCTTCTGGGAAATGTTCTTTCTTCTAGCTGATGTTTATGGGGTACCCAGAAGACAGACCCTGTTGTTCCTGGTGGGTAAGAGCATTTATCTATTGTACCTGTCCAACCAAAGGTTCTCTTTTGGCATAACCTGCTGAATCTCTTCAAAGAGTTTCAAAAGTAGTAGAATTTTTCTAAAGGAGGTAATGAAGGGAACTATATGAGCCAGTGGCAACAGGTTCAGGGAGCTCATCTCAATGCTGAAAGTCTTTACAGGGGAAGCACCCATTAGCATGTTTACTTGTGACTGCTAGTTAGAAGATGCTGAGAAATGAGATGTGGGAGCCAAGTCAGTTCTCTGCCTTCCAGCATATTCCTTTACATTCTATCTACACTGTACTTGTGAATCAAGATTGTGTTGAACCAGGTGATGGAAAAATAGGCAAGTCAAAGATAAAGTGGAGGTGCCAGGCAGACCCAACCCAAGTCAGTAGTTTGCACCCCCAAAAGAATCGAAAATAGAGACCAACCCCCTGATTTGTTTCCTCTTTTATCAAAAATGATTTCTAGTGATTTTAAAATCAAACCTGCATATAAATAAATTATTTAATATAAAAATAAAATAAAATAAAGTCTGCTTTATAGCAGTTGTCAGTTTTACAAACTAGCATTATTTGATCTGCTCTTAATTCCGTATCATGACTAGTCTCATTTACTGGATGAAAGGAAATCACTAAAATTACATTTGAAAAGAGCTCCTTCTTCACAGATCCTGTCTGTGGCAAGCCCAGAGTCCTCACTGACTGTCACCTCCTTTCCCTTGTCTCTACAGAGTAGATGTGTACGGGCACCTTCTAGAGGGTGAGTGAGAACCAGGATCATTATTTTCTCTGTAACAGAGAAACAGTTCCTGCTCTCCCTCCATGGCACCAAGTGTCTCCTGAATCAATGAAGTACACAGGATATTTCACAGTGATGCCTCTAGCACCAGGGGCTGGCAGCAGCACTGAATTTCTCTAGTTAGACTTTATTTCCATAGTAACTATTGGCCCATAAAGCCACATGGTGCATCTTAGAGGCTCCAACATAGAGGAGTCTCTGTTTTTCTTTTCACATCTCTCCCACCCGTTTTGCTTCAGCATCTCCTAAAAGGTTTCTGTTTTCTGGTGTGAATTCTTGTATCTTCCCAGAGTTCTTGTCCCATAGCATACTTTCTAAAGAAACAGGGAAATGATGAGTGTACCCGTGAGATTAAGGTCACTTTCCAGAATTTATCTGGTGGGAATTGAGAACGTTAGCGTGGGAACTGTAAAAAGCCTCTTTGATTTTTTTTTCACTCCTCTGCATTTTCATAGTAGTATAGAGAAAAAGGAAGGTTGTCCTGGATATTTAAAAATACTTTCCTCTTAGTTTTTGCTCTTGTTGTTATTTCCTCCTTAAATGTCTTCCCCTTTCCTCCCTTTTCTTGGCTACCAGGACCATTTATTTGATCTTTCCCTCATAACTAATGGTCTAAGTTATGTTTCCTTTTCTAAGGTATTATATTGTAACTCTTATACTTAATTAAGCATTATCTTGTATTAATATCTGTTTCAGGCACATCATAGCAATTTTGCAAGTAATATCCAATCTCTTTTAGACTAGGAATTATTAGCGATGACAGATATTTGGATTCCCGGGCATTGGTAGGGAATGTGACACGTAGAAAAAAAATACAAAGAGAAGACACGGATTCTGAATTAGAGCAAAAATGTCAACTACAAAGAGCAGAAATTGAGTTTTATTAATTGCTTAAAAATATAATTAAACAGGGCTTTGAGGTTGTCTAGGTCAATTTCTTCATTTTATAAATAAGATGCAAAAGTGAATACAAAAGGAGTCTTTTGAATGCCCAACTTAAACAGCAGACTAAGCCCCTTTCAGAACTTTTGATCCCTTACTTCCAGCTTTGTTGGAAATCCTTTTACTGGTAACTATTTTTCTTCATTATAACCAGAAAAGCATCAGATGGTCCTTATTTTACTCTGTACTACAGAAAGGCAGATGCTTCAAGTGCAGACATATTTTTCTTTGTGAAAACACCAATTAACATTAGTTGTCTTCTTCGTCCTATGACTTGCATCTATAAATTATCAACCAGGCTAGTATTAATCATCAAAGGTTACATTCTGAAACTTGGTGGCTGAAGAAGCGAAAGTTTTCAATTCCTCTTCAGAGGAACAAAGAGGGTAAACTTTGGGTCCTTTTGTATTGACTCAGTTGGTTTTGCAACTATTTCCCCATTGTCCAACCTTTAGGAATGCTGTCTTTCAAAAGTCTGTCCTATTTTCGTTGTCTTAAGTTTGCAGTCAGCCTGCAAAATGATTAGGTTAAATTGGCTAGAAGTAAACTAAGCAATAGAGACAGTATTTGTTACAAAAAAGAAAGGTGGTGGAGTTGATTCCCAGGTCATGATCTGGTTAGTCAAAAAATGAACCGGCAATAGTAACAAATAGCTTTGGAGAGCTTGTCACATACTGGTGTATTATCATCATCTATTACAACACACCTATGAAGTAGGCACTCTTATTATACTGATTTTATAAAAGAGACTGAAGAGTAGAGAGAGAAATTAAGCAATTTGTGGAAGTGGGGGAACACCAAGATGGAAGAAAGAGAAGCTGTCAGGAGTCTCTGGTTCTTCTGTTATTTTAAGTCTCAATGAGTCTTACAGAGAAAAAAAGTTTTTTTCCTTCCACAATAGTTTCATTGGAAAATCCACATTAGTTTAAATCCAAAGCTGAGTATAGTATCCCATGGGTTAGCTATTTGGCTTGGCTGCACAATGTTAAAACATAAGTTTTACAAAGTTGTGGATAACATTTAAAATTGGGAGTTGTTATATAGAATTAATGATTTGGGACTTCCTTGAAAAACTGGAAGAAACTCAAGACTGTGTAGCAAGAGGTAACAGGAGGTGAGGTCTAATGCTTCCTTTGGGCAGCTTCTTTACTCCCCACATACCTCTCCACATTCTACCATTCCCAACATGGAGCCATACCCCAAAATGCCACTCTCACATAAGGATGATTTTAAACTCAGAGCAATTGAGAAACTAGACACAGGGGATGTTCTCTACCCTCTGACCTCTGAGAAAAGCCCTCTTCTGAAGGTGTCCACAAGCCTCTCTGCCCCCTGGCACATTCCACAGCAGCAAGAGAATACCTTATCACCAGAGACTAGTTAACACCAAGGGAGAGTCTACAAAAACTAACCAGCCTTTATCTCCCATTACTTTCTCTGTGTTTGCCTTCCCAGTGTGCTGCCCCTGGAATTTTGTCACTCCCCTTTGCCATGTCACCCTTCTACAAAACCATTGTTTTGTTTGTTTGTTTGTTTTTGAGATTAGGTCTCGGCTATGTTGGCCTGGGTTGTCTCGAACCCATGGATTCTAGTGATTCCTAGCCTCAGCTTCCAAGTAGCTGGGATTACAGGTATGCACCACCATGCCTGACTGAAAAACCACTGGTCTTCCTTATGACACTATCTAAGTCCCAAATTCTAACCATTCCTTTGTGTCACACACCACTGAGTCCTCCCATGTGTCTGATCAATGTGTGTGCTAATGTCTTTGTTTAGTTTGCAGGGCCCCAGTCTAGAACCTACTAAGGGGGGGGCGAAAGTTTTCTTCCTGATGCCATTCTGAAGAGGCATTGGGTTCAGAGAACAAAGTTTTTGGGTGACCTCTGAGAAAAGTTTCACCAGCCTTTCTCTTTCAGCAGCACATGGCAAGTTTCCCCATGAGGCAGAGACATTTAGTTATATCCCCAAAGTCAGGCTTATTATATTTTTTAAAAAAGAAAGGGAAAAAGGGATGCTTGTGGGGGGGGGGGGAAGCTGCCTTTGAAAAGGATAGTTCTGTTAAAAGAGATGCCTGCACCATCACAGGTGGGCAGAAGTACTGCTCTTGCGAGCTCAGAAATTGTATTGATAGTGTTCCTTTGGGGGGATGATTTCTTTTGTGTAATTGTTTATCTATTGTTGAATTAATTACTTCTAGGTTGTGATAAGATTGATTTGTAAGGACCGTGATTCTCTAAAATGACGCTCAATCTTCATACTCCACCTCTTGTCTGCGCCTGTGGAAACTCTTTAGCTTTCTCATACTTGCTATAGAAGTGGGCATCTTAGGGGTTTTTTATTTCTATTGCTGGCTTTACAATTATGTTAATCATCTCTACCTCCAAGTCCAATCTCTGGTCTTGTGAAGCCTCCATCTAAATTTTCTACTCTTAGCCTCCTTTCCTCTGCTCTGGAGGCCATGGTCCATCATGACAATGACCCACCTAGTTCTTGGCCTCCCTTCTTTTGCCTGGCCTCCAGAATCACTTCAGTTTGAGATACCTATGCTGCTACTGTGGACCAATTTAACAGAAGAAAAAGGACTTTGAGAGTCTTGTGAGAATCAATGATCTTCCTAAATTGGAAGGATGAAGTATTGTCAAAATAACAACCTCATTTTCCAGTGTGGGAAAAATCACTGGAATAATTTCTCTAAAAGAAACAATTTCGTTACATGGAAAAATCAGCCTCTGTTCGGCAACCCTTGAATGGAGGCTTCAAACATTAGAACCTTGCCAAACCAATTTTCCCCTTTCAGATTTAACACTGCTCCATTTATCTCAGTGGGGACTAAAGACCAACTAAATTTGAAGTCATAAAGCTCAGCCTTTTTGAATGATTTTGGTCAAAACAGCTCTTTTGTAAGCAAGCAAAGTGTGCTTATTTAATGTTTCTTCCTTCTCAAAAGAGACTGAAGCGACATTTCTAAAATTTTTCCCAAATATTTCACCTCTGAGAGAATCAAAAGGTGCAGAATTTTAGTTGGGAAAAGGGACGCATATTTCAAACTGTTATTGCTCTCTTGGAAATAGGAGATTATAATGGAATCAAGGTTCCTCCCCCTTGTCTTTAACTGGAATGAATGCTCCTATGATCACTATAATAAAGATGCTTTGCATTTATATAGCACCATTCATTCTTCTGAGGAGCTCAAAAAGCTTTACAAACATTATCTCATTAAATCCTCTCAACCTCCCTGTGAGGCAGGTAATGACAAGAGAGATTATTCCTTAGGTACACGGTTCCCTGGCAGGCTGGGGTGAGAAGAGCAACCCTAATCATCGACCCTGTCCCCACTGGGCTGGAAATGGAGTTTTGGTCTACATAATGCAGGATGGAGTCTCTCATGAAGAACAGTACTTCCTAAGGGTGTTAAGGGTGACTTTGTTCCCAGGTGTCCTTGCACAGCCTCAGAAGCCTTATCCAAAGTGAAGCCATGTTTGAGTTCTCCCATCTGGGAAATGTTTGGGAGCCTGTGGACAGAGGAGGCATTCAGGGGCTATTGCTAAATGCATGAAAGCCACTTTAGTCTTAAGAAGTCCAGCTGCACTTGGTTAAGCTCAAGTTCAGATTGTGCCCAAGAGCTGAATTTTGAGAGGCTTTCCTTTACTTCGAAGAAACTGGGCCCATGTTTAAATGTGCTTGTGGAATAGTTATACCTGGTGATGACTTCAGATGGGGGAAGAAGCTTGTTTGATTATGATACTGAAGTAAATGTCCTCCAGAGGGGTGTATTGGCTGTGTGTTTGGAAAGGGGAGTGCAGGGTCACTCACTGGGCCAGATGTGTAAATTAGTAGTATATATAGTGACCTCCAGAGCAACTAGCTTGGCCTAGAAGTAGATGACAGTTGGGGGTGGGGGGTAGGAAGAGTGTGGAAAATGAATTTTAGTAAAAATGAAATCTATTAACTATTTTGCACTAACATTTGTCAGAGTTCAACCTTTGCCATTTCCATTCTGAATGACTTCACTCAACACAGATAGAAGGGTTGGTAAAAACTGCACAGACCACTAGCCAGTTTAGTTCTTTCCATCCAACTTATTAAGGATTTCTCTAGAAACCAAATAGTCTTTGTTTATTATTTTTGGACCTCATTTTTATGATTAAAAACCAATTCTTACAGGTATAGGAATGAGAAGGAAAATATCCTCCACACTTTTGGGTTCTTCTCAGCCTGGTTAAGGCAAACAAATTAACATCAAACAGATTAGTAGGGACAAAAGAACAAATTTAATTACATATGCATGGAGAATTTACATGGCTGTACTTTTTAGAGAAAATGGGGTAAACTTAAGTGTTTATATTCTGAGTAGTATAGGGACCTGGGACTAAGAAGGTTATTTCTGGAAATGACCCTAATTCTATGAAAACTTCATTCTTTAAGGTAACAGTTTCTCTTGAAGTTCTCAAGGTCGTGACTGATCTTACCTCCACATGCCAAGGGGACAGATATTGGGAAAAGGCTGCTCTGGTCATGTTGAGAAAGTCTATCTAATTGTTTTTGAGTTCACATGCTTCTACCACACAAGAACACAATGCTAGCAAGTGATAAAGCAGAGAAAAATATTAGATAGCATAGATGACCCTTGAACAATATGGGGACTGAGGGGTATCCACTCCCACACAGTTGAACATCCATGTCTAAGTTACAGTTTTGTTTTCTATCTACAGGGTTGTTTGAATCCCAGGATTCAAAACCCACTGGTAGAAAGTAACACTGCATATAATTGGACCCTCAGTTCATACCCATGGTCTTCAAGGGCCAACTGTATACAACACTATTATTCTAAGTGAACAGGATTTGTGCTTAAGAATAAAAGTAAACTCTACAGAGACTAAATATGTGAACACCTCTTAGGAAGTAATAATCACCAGGTAAATACAAGCTGTTTTCTTGCTGATGATTTGACTATAACTCTCATTTAGTTTAATTTCTTATTTGAGTCCAATGGAAGTATTATTTATAGAGCAGTTATCAAAAACAAAATCCAAGCAGGGTAAGTGACTGACTCAAGATCACAGCATTATTTATGCCATTAAAACAAAAAGAATGAATCAACTCACCAGAATTAATATGGCTATTTTTTCATGGGAATGAATAAAGGTTATAATAAGCATAGTGTGAATTCATGCTAATGAAATACAATTATGTTTTTTAGTAATATGCTTTCTATGTCTTCCAGGCCTTGGATATGAGCATAAACTACATGGTTATCAGAGATCCTATACTTTCAAAATACCATGATATAAACCAAAGTTCCTTCCTTCAATAAAAAAATTAAAACTAAAAAACCTTGAGGCTATATAAATGGGAGTAGAGGTGAAGCACGGTGACCATGAGAAGTGAAATTTAAAAACATCATCAGTCTAAAACTATAGGCCCAAATTAATAAAAATACATTTCTTAAAAGAACTATGGGCTCTGTATTTACTTTCCAGGTCATATAGACAAGAACAACATAGAGGTGCTTTATGAGATTGGTCCAGAGATATCAATAAAATATGTCATTCACCTTACAGGAAGATATTTAAACAACAAAACATTCAGACCCCATTAATCCAGGAAACCAAACTCTTGGTGGCATATGTGAATCATTCTGTCATTCTGTGACAAATCTCAGAACCCCAAATCTTTACATTCTCCAGAAAGCTCTAATGAGCTGTCAGCACCAGAAAGGCAGACAGGCAGCGTGAGGAAGTGCTCTTGAACCGGCAAGAGGAGCTGCTCCTTAGCCTTAATGCACTGTGGGCCCCCTTCAGCTCTAGAGGAGCCATAGGGCTTGGGGAGATGACACAGTCACTAAGTGGAGAGGGGGATTAGAGCAGCATCTCCAGCTTCACCCCAGTGCACTTTCCTTGATGGAAGGGAACCCTGAGGGTGGCTACAGCACCAGGAGATAGGGCAGCCTGGGCAGAAGTGGGGGTGGGGGGCTAATACTGAAACTGTCCATGGTGAAGGAGCTCCCTGACAAAGCAGAAGAGCCAGAAAGAATCCCCAGTTCTACTTGGGTCATTGCTCCTTTCTTTCTGGGTCCTAAAATTACAGCAGCCAGCATGGCCAACCTGTGAACCCCTTTGTGACCCACCCAGGCCAACATGCTCCTTTTGCTTTCACCTCAGGTACTTAGAGGGCTCCATGAGCAGTGTTGGTGTTGTCATGGCAACAGAAGCAGGCCATTAGAGCATTATCAGGAAATGTGAGGACTGGGGGGGTCTATAACTCACATGTGCAGCTGAGTGGCTGCACAGGATTAATGGGGTTTCATTTGTACACAGTGGTGCCAATGTCAAGCATTAGCAATAATGCTGTACAACAATGCTTGCCCAGCTGTACTCAGAGCAGGAGCATGTGCAGGTGAAGCTGGCTAAACCCGGGAACCTGTGACTTCTCTTAGGGGCCTAGAGAAGAGGATGGGGGTGTGTGTCCACAAATAGTCCAGGCTTCCTTTCAAATCCTGCTTGACAGTTCTCTGCCACCACCTCCTACAGGTCACACCACTGTCTACTGTCCTGCTTGAAACTAGAGAATACACTTCCCAAATAGCAAAGGGGATTTGGGTTCTTGGCAACCCCTTCACTTGGAGAAACACATAGGCAGGGGGAATAGAACTGATTCTTTAGGAGAGTGAAGGGGTACCTTAGAGACTATAATAGACTTCTTTGTA
>PVHY01027569.1:0-16073 GCA_004024945.1 Uropsilus gracilis
GGGGAGGAGGAGTGTAGAAGGAGGGAGAGGAAGAGAGGAAGGGGAGGAAGGGGATAAGGAGGGGGAGGAAAAAAGGAGGGGGAGGAGGGGGAGGAGAGAAGGAGGGGGAGGAGGGGAGGGGAGGAAGGGCCTCCCTAGGAACTCAGCCCTTGACAGAGTCCCACCCAGGGACCCACCCTGAGTGAGCAGCAGAGACACCGGAGGACCCCACCTGGGGTGGGGGTTGGGGGGACATTCTGCTTGCGATTTCATGACTCTTTCGTGAAGGGTTTGGCGGCGCGGACGCGACCGCGCTGACTGACAAAGCAGAAACCCCGGAGGCCGGAGCCATCGGGAGGCTGGACTCTGCATCTGGAGGAAACGGGGGCAGAATCAGAGCCCCAGCTCGGCACCCCCACGAGGCGCCGCTGCGGGGGCCCTGCTGCCCCCCCCCCGCCCCGTGTTCTCCCACCAGATGGTGTCACCTCGTCAGGGCCAACAACTTGGGGGCCACCAAAGCCAGGGCAGCCTCAAGGGCCCGGGGAGCGGGGGTCCCCTGGGCAGACTCTCCAGCTGCCCCCATCACACTCTGCCAGAGTGGGGCCCCTCCGCTGCCCCCACTTCCCCAGGAGTCTGAGAGGCCCTCGGGCGGGGCCGGGCCTTCCCCTCCTCTCCACCCCAGGGCCGCTGCCCAGCAGCCCCAGCACCCAGCAGCACCCACCTCCCCTCTCGGGCCTGGGGTCCCCGCCATGCGGAGAAGCTGCAGGCTCTGGGTTCCACGCCGACCTGCGTCCTGGGACTGTGAGCTTCTCCCGAGCAGGCTCCCCAAGCACCCCGGGCACCCCAGACACCCCAGCCCCCCCGGGCCCCCCACACTGGCCGCAGCAGGGCCAGAAGAACCATGAAACCCGCAGCTCAGTGGGGCAGAGCCGTGCTGCAAAGGCCCTTGGGGGGGGTCATGAGCAAAGGCTGAGAAGGAGACGCGGGACAGGCGTCCTGGGCCGGGTCTGCTCTGGCACAGACGCACCGTGGGCGCAGGAAGGAAGGCTGGGCTGGGGAGACGCCCAGGCAGGATGGGCGCCCCTGGGCGAGGTGGGGAGAGCTCCAGGTGCCGTGTGGGGCACGGGGAGCGGCACGGAGGCCGTTCCAGCTCCCCAGGCTCAGGCCACGCTCTGGGAGCCAGCACCCCTGCCCGCCTCCTGGTGCCCGGAGAAAACGTGCCCGAGGACCCGCACACGAGCCCTGCGGGGCGGGGGGGTGGCAAGGGGGCTGGTCCCCGAGGGGCGATGTGCGAAGGCAGGGCAGGCCCACGGGAACGGAAAGCCTCAGCAGTGACAGAAGCGCTAGCACCTCCGGGCCTAAGAAGCATGGACCCCAGGAAGCGGGCTCTGTGAGCGCCCCCTGCCCCCAACACAGCCACAGCCAGCGGCGGCACCATGCCATCCGCCACCCCACCCCAACTCCCGTCACCTGCACCCCCACAAGACAGAGACCTGGGGCCATGGATGGATGGCGGTGGGAAGAGATGAAGAATGGATTTGGGGGGACACAGGGACAATGTCGGGGGGCAGGAAGTTCCATGGGAGCATGGACCCTTCCTGCCTCCCCGGGAGAGACACGCACGTGGGTGACCGGCCACGCGGCCTCAGGCGCCGTCTTACATAGCTCCGCGAAGACGGGACTTTGGGGAGCAGGACGCAGGTGAAGGTGGGGGGGGGCAGGTGGCAAGGGACGCAGGTCAAGTTCTGCCTTCTCCAGAGGGAGGCGAGGGGAGCGCTCCTGCAGCTGCCCATGCGGCTCACCTGAACTTCCACCCAGGCTCAGAGCCCCTGGCACGAAGCCAACCTTGTGCCCAAGACCCTTTGGGGGGTCGGAGCCGTCTGGAGGGCAGATGTGTGCTTCCGTGTTACAGTCACGGCACGCGTCCACGCTTCCTACTCACCCGCGCAGGATGTGCTGGTGACAGCGGCACGAGGCAGGTGGGCAGGGAGAGGAACAGGACGGTCACCGGCTCAGACCACGTGCGAAGCCCACCGGGCCCGCCCAGGTGCCAAGCTGAGGCAGGATGGACCTGACGTACAGCCCAGCCGCCTCCTCCCGGAAGCCCAGGGCTCGGGGCCAGGCAGGGCACTCAGACGCTCGGCTCAGGTCCTCGGTGGCAGCAGTGGGGAAAGATGCCCTCTTGCTCCGACCTTGCGGCTGAGGGTGAGACCCCGCAGGAGCCAGGCCTGGAGGAAGCAGGGTGGGAGGTGCAAACCCCGGCTGTGCCCACCAGGCCAGGGTGGAGGGAAAGGCTGCCAGCTCTGGGGCAAGGGGCCACTTCTCCCTGAGCCTTGGCCTCCCCCTCAGGGTGGGCTTCCTGCCCCCGGACTCACGCTCGGCTTCCTGAGCCTGAGCCCTGCATGGGCGCAGGTGTCTCCGGCAGTGGCGGGCGGCGGGGACGAGCCTGGCGCTGGGCCCTGCTTGGCGACAGTGTCCCCCCGCATGGAGGGTCCCACGGGACAAGGAGAAGGAAGCGGTGACTCTGACTCCGGAGGACAAGACAACCAAAAGCTCCGGCTTTCCGGAGAGGCCGTCCCCGTGGGCGGAGGGAGGGCCCTGGGCGAGGGGAAGGGCTCTGGCTTCTGGGGGGGTCTCACCAGGTGCCTCCCGGGGAGTCTGGCTGGGCAGGAGACAAGCAGGCCTGGGTGCCCTAACCTGACTCGGCTTCTAAACAGCTGCCAGTTCAGCCCAGTCTCCACCCCACTGGAGCTTTGCCCTCCCCATCAGCGTCGTTTAAGGGGTGGCTGTCCCCACGGGTTGGGAGGAAGTGCCACACACAGCCGAGGGCCGTCTTGGGGTCCGACCTCAGCTCACGTCCAGGTTCAACCTTTACAGGTCCTGGCACGCACAGCGAGTCTGACCTGTGAAGGGGGCGTGAGCACAGCCCCCTAATGCCCGGTCAGTTAAAGAGGGCGCCTCAGACCAGCTTGGAGGACGGAGGGCATGGGCCTGGAGTGTGGGAGGTGGCAAGTCATAGGCTGTGGATGTGGCAGTCTTGGTTTAGTTCTCAGCTACACAAACACCTCGGAGACCATCGGTCTTTGTCTCCATTCCTGAACGCTCCCGGGAGACAGCCCCGTGGGGAAGTGCCCAGTGTGGGGGTGACCACTTCCATGTGAACTTGGCTTTGAGGGCACGACCCCTCCTCCCCCGTACTGAGGTTTCACTTATGCCAGAAATCACGCAGGAAGTTGATCAAGGTCTTTCTCAAAGTCCAGGTCAAGGAACCCATCATGGAGGCCAGAAGGGGGGTGGGTCCAGGACACCACCACGCTTGCCTGTGCCTCGGAGGGTGCCCTCTGCTGACCAGAAAGAGTCAGGCAAGGGGGGCAGTCCTTGGAGGGAGGCATCAAGGGCTAGGGCTGGTGGGGAGGCTGCTGAGGTTGGGTGGGTATGGTCTCTAATGTTCACAAGGGGACATCACCAGCCCATCTCACATGTGAGAAGCTAGAAGCTCGCGCAGCATCAACGCCTGCACTGGCACTGGCTCTGACCGGGAGCCTGTGCTTCTACGAACAAGCCCTTCTCCCATCACAGGCAAAGGAACAGCAGAGCTGCCATGTTGGACAAGGCAGGTATCCACACTCAGCGCCTGGACCACGTGTCTCCTGGGCAGGGGAAATGGCAGGTGCTGAGTGACAGCCACCGGTTATAAAAGCGCAGGGCATAGATGCAGAGCCATGTTTACGAGGTAGAAGCATGGGAGGAAAGGAGCCAGCAGTCAGCAGGGGGCCAGTGATGCAGCTTGTCCGCGTGGAGGATGGACAGCCTGATGGGAACGTGCTGGGGGCAGGGGCGGCCCTGGGAGACAGAGGGGGAAGGTGGTTGTAGGGTACAGGAGTTAGTTGGGGTTTTCCTCCAACAGCCTCTATGACCAGTACCTGTGGGGATGTGCCCTCCCCATGACAGTGCACGCCTGGCCCAGGGGGTGTGTGCATGCATGAGTGGGCTCCCCTGGGCCTGGGAGGAGAGAGTAAAAGGGTGGTGTCACCTGGGGTGCGAGAGCACAGGGAGAGAGAGAATGATACAGGGTAGTGACACAGTTAAAAATTGTATTGGCACCAAAATACCCTGGTGGGCGGAGTCTGAAAGAACCATAAGAGAAAATGGGGAGCAGGAAATGGGGGATAAAAGGAAGGAGTGAGGAGAGGAAAAGGAAAAGAAGAGATGAGATGGCAGACTGAGAGAACAGACCCATGTGACCTGGCCAGGGGAAGCCCCTGGAAGAGTGAGCAAGGAGCCATGGTGGGAGAGTGACCAGCAGAGATGTAGCCGGGATGGAGTTGGATGCCAGAATGGCAGGCCGGGGGTGGCCAGGGCCTGCTGAGGGCAGGCCTGGTGGATGTGGCCAGATGCTGCCAAAGGTGGGCCTGGCAAGGAAGTTCCTGGAACCGCAGCAAGGCGGCAGGTTTGTGCATCAGCAATTATAGAAGAAGTTTGAAGAGCCTTGGAGAAGCGGAGCAGCTCGGAACACTGGAGAAGCAAAGAGAAGATGCCGGAGAAAGACTGGACTTTGCAGAGTGCAACCTGAGGCATCAGGTTGGGAGGGGCAAAGGGCGCCATCTTGGACATATGTCTTTGGGACCTCTGGGACTGAGAATGGTGACTGGGGTCAGATAACTGGCCACTGTGGCTTGGAGGACTTTTTGTGCGGGTGAGACCTGATATCAAGAACACAAGACAGAGAGCCCAGAGAAGGAGCGTGATGATTCCTGGAGGGCTGGGGGACTGGCTGCCCAGCCTAGCTGCTGGCCATACAATTGACCCAGCCCTCTGCTAGGGGGGCCTGAGTGCCTGGTTCCTGAGAGCAGAAGCTGTAAACAAACCAGGGGCTCCAGCATTTCTTTGGCTGCTAGAACCAATAAAGAGTCCCCAGACTGGGCTGCCTGCATACGGCCGGCCTCCCAAGCAGAGTGACCACGTGGCCAGAATGACCGCAGGGCCCTGGCCTCGTCACAGTCTGTCTCAGCACAAGGCTTTCCACACTGGGCAGGGAGGGTTGAGAACCAGGCGCCCACACGCAGAGACCAGGCGATGGGAGGCGCAGCGTGCACAGGCCTGGCCCTGAGGCAGGTGACGGCCGTGCAGGTGAGACGTGTTTGATTTCAAAACCAGGAGTCGCCTGGGCTGAGGCTGGGCAGATGGCAGCCCCGGGTCCCGGTTCCCGCAGGCGACCCAGTTCACGTTGTCACACCTGAGCCCACGCCTTGCCTCTGCCTCTCCCAGCTCCCAGGGGGGTCCGAGCGCCATTGCTCGACAGGGGTGTCGCCCCCAGAGTCAGGAGGAAAGGGGGCAATTCAGCACACTCTCTGCCCACCTGTACCCTTGGGGCCACCTCAGCCACACCCTGCAGGCTGTGAACGGTGTCTGAGAGGGAACCATGAATTCAGCCCCCAACAGTCTCACCTTCTATGGGAGAGGTGTGTGTGTGTGTGTGTGTGTGTGTGTGTGTGTGTGTGTGTGTGTGTGTGTGTATATATATATATATATATATTTTTTTTTTTTTTTTGAGACTAGGTCTCGCTATTTTTGCCCATGGAACCGCAGACTCATGTTGCCCGGGGTACCACAGACTCAAGCCACCCCCAGCCTCAGCCTCCCAGGTAGCTGGGATTACAGGCACATGCCACCACGCCCAGCTATTTTTTGGTACTAGGTCTCGCTGTGTTGCCCCAAGTGGGACTCGAACCGCGATCCCTGGCCCCAGATGCTTCATAGGCTGAAGCTTACAGGCATGAGCCACCGTGCCTGGCTTCTATGTGAGGTGTTTCCGGGAGATCCCCACAAGCTCCTCTGACCCCCACTTTCCTTAATCTTCACATCAACTTCCAGGATAAATCTCCGAAGCCTGGACTCGCCTACCTGTCTCCACCCAGCGCCCTAAGCCAACCTGCCGGCCTCTCGCATCCAGCCTGGCGAGACCTCTCTTGAGCCCCTCGTCCCTCCCAAATCTCTTCTCAGCACAGCAGCAAAGGGGACACCCCAAAGCATAGTCCTGCACGTATATGTAAGCTGAGGTTCCCTTCCAGGTGGGCGCACACCTCTCCAAACATCTCCTCCCTTGCTCCTGCCCCCCCCCACCACCCTCACCAGCTCCGGGGACTCCTGGATTTGCCTACTGCAGGGCCTCAGGACAGTTTCCGGCCCGCCCCTTCTCCACACAAGGAGGAGCCACGGTTCTTTCTTAGATAGGATCCACCAAGCAGGGCTCTGCCATGTTCCCTGCCTGCCTGGGCAGAGGAGGCGGCAAAGTCTTCTGGGGGACACAGACACCGTCGGGACGGGCAGCGTGCTGGGAGGGACCATGTCCAGGGCAAGGTGGGAGATGTCCACGGGATTCACCCAACATTCCGAGACTGTATTCTGCTGAGCCCACCCTCTCACCTCTCAGCACCTCAGAACGTACGGAACTTTGCTTCTTGCCCCAGACAGCACTTGGGGGACCCCCAGCAAGGAAGGCAGAGAGGGACAGTGCTCATGGCCCATCTCTTTATGGCCGGTGCTAAGTGTCTACCTGTAACACGACGTCATTCTCACCTCCCACCTCTCAGCAAGGGGAGGACCAGGGAACCCTGGCCAGCAGGCCCATGAACCCCCACTTTGCAGCTGAGTAAGCCAGGATGCAGAGTCTAACACACAGCGACAAGGGGCAGAACTGCCGTCACCCAGAGCCCGTGTCCCTCATGACCGCTGAGGCATGACCTGCACAGGTGTTGGGGAGCCTGTCTCCGGACCCCCCCCCACCATCGTCCATCCAGCACCGAGATGTAGTGGCGAGCAGCTCCAAAGGTAACTCAGGGACAGCGGAGGAGCAGATTGGGCACAGTTAACTATAAACGCATCCCGAGCACAACTAAAACTAGGTCAAAAGAATTATTTCTGGGATTTCAAAACAACCTGCAGGAATATCCTCGCTGTTATTATTCTTTCTGATGCCACCAAGTCATTTCGCTGTTCCTGACTGGAACGAACCGGTTCCAATTAGCAGCTCACACCCCCTCCACACCCACCCAGCCAGCCGGGAGGGGAGCTGTCTCCAGGCACAGGCCAGCGGGGTGCAGGAGGAACTGCCAGCTTGATGGCCTTGGACCTGCAGGCGGTTCCATGTCTTCCCCCCCACTTTCCATTCAGCAGCAGCCCTGGCCCCTCCCACACCCTGGGGTCCCCACATCTCCCAGGACCCAGCTCCCATCCTATCCCGAGGCCCTTTCCTTTCCCCCCTCACTCTACAGACCAGGAAACCGAGTGGCCAGAAAGCAAGGTGACTGCCCCGCGGCCTCAGGAGAGGCAGGTCAGGCCCAGGCTCCTGGAGCCCAGCTGGTCGTCCTCCTGCCCCACCAGAGGGGGCTTCGTCAGCCACGGGGGTGCATCTGACTCCTGGGCCCCCACGACAAGTCGCCACCAGGCGGAGGCTTAGTGGCAGCAGCTCATTCTCTCACATCCCGGGGGAAGCAACCCACGTCCACTGTCCACAGGCCCTCGTGCCCCCAAAGGCTTTGGGGTTAGGGCTTTCCTGCCTCTTGCAGCTCCAGGGGCCCCACAGTTCCTTGGCCTGTGGCTGTAGCACCCCAATCTCTGAGCTACTGCCATCGCCCAGGTACTGTCTTCCTTCTACTATGTGTGTGTGTGTCCCACAGGGGCACCTGTCGCTGCATTCAGAGCCCGCCCTGGTGACCCAGGAGGGCCCCTCTCAAGACCTCTAACTTAGTGACACGGGCAAAGAGGCCTCTTCCAAAAGGGCATGAGCACAGGTTTTGCAGCGTGGTCCTGGCTCCTCTCTGCAGAGCCATCGTTCAGTCCCCAAGGATGAACCTCCCTGTGGGGAGCCCAGACACCCTGGGAGAACGGGCATGCTGAGCACAGCTGCCAGGAAAGCCCCTCTGCCAAGTTCCCCTGCCCGCCAAGCAGGGGAGCACGAGGCTCTGCAGCCAGGGTCTGAGCCTCTCGGGTACCCGCCCTCTGGCCCTGGAGTCACGAGAGTCCCAGAATACACAGGGTCAGGGGGCACGCATCGGCTGGCCACCAGCTCTAGAAGGCTGGCAGCAGGCCAGGCACTGGGCTGGATGGGCATGAACCTCTCCCGTATCCAACCCCAAGCCGGCCCACCCCAGCCCACCCCACCGCACCCCAACTCACCCCAACCCACCCCACCGTGCCCCGCCCTGCACAGGAAGCAGCATAAAAGCTCCATCCCTTCTAACTGCCGACTTCTGTGACTTCAAGCCTCCGGGTCTCCATTTCCTCTCCTTAAACACGGT
Source organism: Uropsilus gracilis (assembly GCA_004024945.1). Classification (NCBI taxonomy): domain Eukaryota; kingdom Metazoa; phylum Chordata; class Mammalia; order Eulipotyphla; family Talpidae; genus Uropsilus; species Uropsilus gracilis. Next base: position 8,280 of record PVHY01027569.1, read on the forward strand.
CATAAAATACTAATATCAGTTGCTTTGCGAAGTCCTTAGGCAGGTACAGGAGGACACACAAGGACCGAGCACAGAGATGCCCACAGACACACTCCACACTCCTTCCGGGTCTGCAGCTGATGACAAAACCACCACCGTGCCTCGCCTCTCCCTGCCAGCTGTGCTCCCACACCTCCAGGGCCTGTGCACAGCGGTTCCTGATGTGGAGTGCTGCTTGAAGTGCTCCAGGAAGTCTTCTGCTGCAAGGAGCCCCGGGCTCTCCTGGTGGAGGCTTACCCTCCTTGAGAGCAGGAGTCAGAAGCACAAGGTGTTTGCGCTCCGCATCTGTAAGCAGGGCACGTGCTCATGATTTAAAGGGGCGCCACTGCCATCAGCCCAGCTGTCGTCAGCCGCCCCCCCCCCACAGCCTCTTGCCTCCTTCTCTGACACCCAGACCATGTCGGAGCTCGTTGGGAATATTGCAAAGTGACAGGCACAGAGAGGAGCTGAGAAGGGAATGAATTCTAGCATGAAACAATGCCCAGGTGTGAGGCAAGATGCAGAGGTCCAGCCCAGCTGGCTGAGGGGCTGGGAGACAGCAGCGCCGTTCATTTCTCAGCATCTGACTCCACTGTCCACACTGGCAGGGGCCTGCTATGGGGCTGGACCGGCTAGCTTTGGAGTCATCAGCCTGGGCTGGAGTTCCAGCTGCCCAGAGCCCAGGTGTGGGGTGAGACCGGAAATCAAGACTGCCCTGGACACTGCTGGCTTCTGGGGGACACTGGACTGACCACAGTTCCCCTCTGGGCAGGGGCCAGACACAGTCCACCTGGAGGGTGGGTTTCCGTTCCCTGCCAGCCACAGAGTTGGGCATCACCTTTCCCTCGAGAGCCAGGAGCACCCTGCTCACTTCACACCACAAACCCTGCCCCCCATGGTCCTGCCCATTTAGGAGTGCAGCCCTCTCCCCAGCCCCATGTGGCCCTCCACAGCATGACCTCCTCCCCTGGGCTGTGTGCCTGTGCGAAGGTCAGCCCTACCTCATGTCTTCAGTGTTGGTACTCAGTGTCCCCGTGTCCCAGTGTTGGGACTCCCTCCTTCACCAACAGGGTAATGAAAACAGCAGCCGTGTGAACCAGGCCAAACTGACAAATGGTCTTCTCGTCTTCCAAGGGGAAATGGACACCTCCCTTGCAAATCCCTAAAGCCAAACTAACCACAAGAGTTCTCCCAACCCCAAACAAAACAACTAGAACGCAAGGAGACAGTCAACCACCAAGACAAAACCAGGCATCCTGCCCCTCCTGCTCCCCCTCTTTCAGAAAAAAACTCTTTTTTGTCCAGTGAAAGGATGGACACCTTCCAAGTCTAACATTATGTGCGTTGTTATTATTAAGTGGACAGTGGACCAAAAACTAAACTATAAAGCTCTTTACCTAAGAAAAAGACACATACCAACAGGAGAGCACTGTATAGTATAGTGAGGGGAAAAGGGGTGACTCCAGAGGCTGAAACTATATCACTGGAGCTCAAGCACTATCTTGAGAAGCAGCTCAGGTGGAAGGGGATCATGATTGATTAGTGATGCCTGGTTGACTAGTGATGTCTGCCATGGGAAAGGGAGTGGGGGAGACAGTGGGTTTGAAGAGCCCAGCGCTTGTATCACTCACCTTCTCAGAGACTCAGTCACTCTATTTGCAAAGTGAAAGAATGACCTAAATGATGTCTGAGATCCCAACTTCCTCTTTCTTGCTCTGTCACCTAATCTAACTCAACACATCATGCTAATTGATTGGCCAGGATGGGTTGTGGGAAGGGAAGAGAAAAGAAGCTATGGTGACTGTTCTTGTGGGTAATTGTGCTATTTCTTGACTAATCCTTAAAATTCTGTCCTGAAAAAGGTAAAAATAGAAGTGCCCTATGACCTAGCAATACCAGTCATAGGTATTTCCCCAAAGACTATGAAAACACTAATACAAAGAGGTCTACGCACCCTGGTGTTCAGAGCAGCATGTTCACAGTGGCCAAGACATGGGATCCACCTGAGTGACCATCCCCGGGCAGCTGGCTAAAGCAGCTGGATGCACAATGGATACTAGTCAGCTATTAAAGAAGATGAAAGAACCATGCCTTCTGCAATGACACACACTTGTCCTTACATGATGAGACTGAGCTAAAGATGCTGAGTCAGAGCAAGGCAGTTACCAGGTGGTCTCACTCTGCATGGAATACAAATAACCAAGGAAAACAATGGGATGGAACACCATAAAAAAGACTCTTAGACTGTGAAAAAGACAGTAGTTACCAGAGGAGCGGGAAGAGGATGGGAGGAAAAGACAGAGGGCCATGGGGTTGTGTGGAGGCACAAGACCTCTCAGGGTGAAGCATATACACACCCCCCCGTGTGAGGCTACCCTCCCCAAATTTAATCGCTCTCTAAAGAAATGCAAGAGCAGTAAAATTTGATTTAAAAACTATACTACCAGATCTGAGGCCGAAGGGAGTCTTGGAAGCTAAGGAATGCCTATATACTGGATTTGCACCCTGCTTCAGTAACTTAATATCCAAACACATGTACCTTACCACCTTTATGCATTTATATCCTCAGTGGAATACTACTCAACTATTAAAAAGGTGATGCCTTGCCTTTCGAGGCAACTAGGATGGAACTGGAGGCAATTATGATAAGAGAATTAAGTCAGAGAGAGGGGAACAATGACAGGGTGGTTTCTCTCCAGTGTAGAATACAAAGAAACAAAGAAAATGAACTATCTAGACTGAAAGTCATCTCAGGCTCTGACAACAAAATAACAGTTCACAGAGGGGAGAGGGAGGAACAGGGAGAGGAGGTGACATGGATGCTGGTGGATAGTACCTCGGTGGTGGGTGTGACCTTGTATATCGTAGATGTATAGTCAACGGGTCTTCTGTTCAGTGAATTAGATATAATACATAAGTAATTAGTTAAAATAAATGAGATGCAATACAGAACCCCTTTGTTCCAGCAAGACTTGGAATGTGAGCACCCACACAAAAGAAATCAAGGCCTATGCCGAACCCCATCACACTCTCTATTGAACACGTGGGGCGGAGGCAGCTGGCAGCCCAGAAACAGGCAGAAGGAAAAGAGGGGAGCAAGTCCACAGCCCCCTCCCCGCACGGGCAATTCACTGAGGCAGCCGTGGCGTGCAAGGGGAGACGGTTCCTGTCGGTGTCCTCACCAGAGAGGCCCAGATCTCTTTGCAATAAAACGGTCTTTAATCACTTTAAAGATTTTATTAAAATTTCCCTGTGGACCAATTACGGATGATGCTTGTGAGCCACCATCTGTCTGGCAGTCACGGGCCTCTTCCCCAGCCTCAGCCTGGGGTGTCCCCTGAGCCTGGCAGCTCTGTCCTTGACCTTGTCTCCACCCCTGTCTGCATCCTGGCTCTCCCAATGCCTCACTATCTCTGTCTCTCCCTCCCTTCCTTCCCCCTCCCCTCCCCTTCTCTCCTCTCCTTTCCCCTTCCCTCCCTCCCTCCCATTTCCCCTTTCCTCCCTTCTCCCGATGACCCCCTTCTTTCCCCAAATCTGAGTTCTTCTGCTCTCTAGGCACTTCTCAGCACTCCCTCTGCCCTAGAGAAGTCTTTCCAACTTGGAATGACAGTCCCAGCTAACCTCAACCTCCTTGGAAACGCGCCTTCTAGCTACTTTTGCATGAGGCAACTTATTTACAAAACATTATTACAATAATTAACACAAACAATTTAAAATAGCAACCACAGCCTCTGTCCCCGGAGATCCGCACGCAGAAATTACTCAGCAGTCTCTCCTTGCTTCCCGCACCAGAGAACACACACACCACCCAGACGTGTGTGCACACGTACACACAGCCCAGCTCCCAGCCACGCAGAACAAATAATCACCCTCCAATGGTCTACTGGCTTTGTGATGTGCAAGCCTGATGCATGGAAGGCCCAGCCAGTCACAGCCTTCTCAAACGCTGTGCCTTCATGTTTTGCAAAGATACTTCATGGATGTCTTACCAGAAACATGACTCAGATTGATGTGAGAAGCACAGCTTTGCCTCCTCAGCATCTGGAGACATAGCTGCCTGGCCAGCTCTGCCATACAGGGGCCCAACATCCCACAGGGCTCCTGCCCTTTGCTAGCACCCAGCCTCTCCTGCCTCTTGGGGTCCTGACTCACCTCAGAGAGGATCCCCTCGTAGCCAGAGTCATGCATCGGGATGCACCAGTTGTCCTCTGTGAATTCAGCGGGGAGCACACAAGAGTCAGCCTGGGCTTCTCCGGCCACACCCAGGTCAAACCCTTCTCTGTGACCACCCTTCCGTAACTGGTCCCTAGGGCTGGAGTTGAGTCCCATTGAAGCATCCCTCCCACACTGTATAAGCCTGGCCAAGAGACTGCACCTCTCCAGGCATCCATCTTGCTTTTCTGATGCGATTATAGTAACACCGACTTCACGGGGCGGCTGTGAGATTGCACTGCAGACCACAGGTGAAACCTATCAGTCTCATCCACTCAACCACTTCATGACCCAAGTTCTCTCATAATTCTCTATTGATCCAAAGCGAGGTTTCTCATGCCCACGGGACATTCTAATGATCATTTCATCTGTGGTGGGACGGGAACGCAGTCACCCCTGCATGCATATGAGCCAAGTGCACTGGAGTTGACATCATCAGAGTCTGGGACCGGACCTGGGGCAACTCAGCCCTTCCATGCTGAGATGTGACCATGAGGATATCTGGGACCCAAGCGGAGAATGCCTGGACAGAAGACCAGACAGGCAGAGAGCACAGTCAGGCAAAGCATGGGTGTTGCTCTCTCGTCCAGCATCTACATCAATCAAGACTTGATTTAAATGCATCCGAGTTTCACAATTTTTTTTTGGAAAGGCACGTTCAACATCTCACATGCTGATGCTCTTCCAACAACAACCCCTGCAGGGATATCCCCCACCCTGTACTCCCACCCCATAAATCCCTCCCCATACCCCACACTGGATCCCAGAGTCAGAACCCTGGTGATGCCAGACTGAAACAGGGTAGTGATGCAGTTAAAAATTGTACTGGTGCCTGGTGGGCAGAGTCTGAAAGAAACACCCATGTGAGAGAAAATAGGATGTATCATAGGGGAGGAGGTATAAATAAAAGGACAAGGGAGGTGAAGGAAGAGATGAGAATGGTGGACTGAGAGAACAGGTTCATATGGCCTAGCAGAGGAAGCCTCCTACAAGAGTGAGCTGGAGGTGGCAAGGAGCCATGGTGGGAGAGTGACCAGCAGAGAAGTAGCTGGTGTGGAGTCAGATGCCAGAATGGCAGGCCTTGTGGATGTGGCTAGATGCCACCAAAGGCAGGCCTGGTAAAGGAGGGCATGGAGCCGCAGCAAGGTGGCAGATTTGGAAAGCCAAGCTTGCATCAGTTTGAAGAGCCTTGGAGAAGTGGCGGAGCTTGAAACACTAGAGAGAGACGAAGTAAGAGAAGATGCCAGAGAAGGACTGGCCTTTGCAGGGTGCATGCAGGTGTAGAGGGGTAAAGGACACCATTTTGGATATGTGTTTGGGACTTTCAAGCTAAACAGCACTTGGGGTGAAATAACTGGCCACTTGTGCCAATAAGGACTTTTTGTTTCCCTGGTTAATTCCCCTTGAATAAAATCCTGCTGTTAAGCTGCATTTATCTGGCAACTGCTATGCGTAAGTGGTATGGGCCTGAGGGAACCTGATGGGCAGGGAGCCACATTTTAAATGTGGCTTGTTGGTTGATGGCTTCTGCCCCTTTTGACCCAATTTCAAGACCAGTCACCCCAATGCCCAGCATAAACACCCCTCCTCTGTGAACAGGACTTTCAACTCCATCTGCATTGTACCCTGACCCACCTCGCCTGCCCTGCCTGCCCTCCATCACCCACATGGGGCCTCTAGCATATTTTGTTGCAGTGACTCACTGAAATGCTGTCTTCCTTGCTAGACCAGAAGTCCCATGCAGGTAAAAAGTCATACCCCTGAGCTCATAACTATAGCAGTTACCATGGTGCAAAGCACAGGGGAAGAGCTCAAGGAGCATTTCCAGATAAACCGCCCAGCCCATGCTAAGAAGAGCTTGCCACCAACAGACGAGAACACACAGACAGGACAGTAACTAGACCACCTAATCCCTAGGCTTAGATGAAAATACAGTCTTCTCTGCCAAGTGAGGAAGAACCATTTTAGGGGTCCTTTGTTGGGTACTCAAAGGCCAAGGGGCCACTCTCACCCTACTGGAGATGCTGAGCAGGCCTCTGGAATTTTCCAGAACATCATGTCACACCTAATGGTGAGCATTTAGATTGGAGGTGACCTCGAAGTCAAGGCCACTCCTGGACCCTTTGTCTCTACCCATTCTCGACTCCATGAATAGTCCCCACTGACGATTCTCTTTGTGGAAAGCAGTCCCTCCTGATAGGGGGCAGTTCCGAATTGTCAGAGAAGGGTGGGCACAGCCCAGCACTCCTCCATTTCCTTGTGGATCAGTTTTCTCCCCAAGCCAACAACTGTCTGTTCACCTTTGCTCCCGAACACATCATTCTACTTGTGTGAAAGTCACTGGTGCACATGGGAGAACTGGACACTGCCTGTCTGGAAGTTTCTGGAATGAAGGGAAGTGGACCTAAGTGTATTGAGATTCACACTTCTGATTGTACATTCTCCCCAGAATGAACTCATCTCTCACAGCATTTCAAGTCAACAAGTTGTCATCAGTTTCCCACCACCCTTATCCTACTCACTCTCTCCATTGCTCTTACTATTTATTTTACTATAAAAGTTTCTTATTTATTAGGTTGCCTTTCTGCTTTCCCCAAGTAGAATGCTCATTCTGTGAGCATCAAAGGTGATTTTCTTTCTTTGGCTGGCTGATAAATGCCACACTCCAAGAACAGCAGCTATGGGCCCCATCACAACCCTCTCAAGCAGGATCTTTCTCCATGCTCGGAAGAAACTGAGTGGTGAACGAGTTATTTCTGAACCAGCCTAGTGGATGTGCACATGTGTGAGTGGGTACCCTTGGGCCTAGGAAGGTGTGGCTACAAGGGCGCATCTGCCTTCAGTGTTCAGACCAAGATGTGGCTACTCTACAGCAAACAAGATTATTGCTGAGTCACATCAAAATAATGTGGCTGCAGGAACTATGTTAGAAGCTGATGCATAAAAGACAAAAGGGTCAACAAGTTTGCTTGAGGGACACTGAGAGGAGAATGGTGCATGCACAGTGTCAGAGGATGGCCAGTACCGACAGGGAGTGCTGGATGGAGAAAAGATGTCCTACTGGGTGGTGGAAACCAGAGGAAGCCTCAGGAACATGACCAGGAATTTGCAGACTAGGGAAGAGTTCAGGGTACAGGGAAGTGACATGAACCTATAAATCCTAGGTCTGAAAAGTCTCTGGCCCCATGTTCACCTCCTGGATCTATAGCCTTTCATGGGTGGGATTCATCGGTGACATGAATATTCGCTGACCATGCCCCAAGTCCCAGGGATATCAGCTCAGTTCTGGGGGTGCAGGGTGAGGCAGGAGGGGCCAGGTCAGTATAGGATATGGGCCAGGAGCAATGCCCAGACTCCCCACACCTCCCACTCACTACTTCTACTGCTGATGATTGCCTGGTCTGTCTGGATTGGTCATCGATTCTCTATCATGTTGGCACACTGCAGCCCAATCAAGGAGGTTCTTTATCAGTTCTCACAGTTAAGGAATGTTCAAGTCCTTGGTGGACTCTATAGGCCCTCATGTTCTCAGGGAACCAGGTACACTGGCACACTAGGCAGGAA
>PVHY01027570.1:0-16090 GCA_004024945.1 Uropsilus gracilis
AAAAAAAAAAAAAAAAAAAAAAAAAAAAAAAAAAAAAAAAAAAAAAAAAAAAAAAAAAAAAAAAAAAAAAAAAAAAAAAAAAAAAAAAAAAAAAAAAAAAAAAAAAAAAAAAAAAAAAAAAAAAAAAAAAAAAAAAAAAAAAAAAAAAAAAAAAAAAAAAAAAAAAAAAAGAAAGAAAACATAAACAGCTTGGACTATATCAAACAAAAAAGTTTCTGTACAGCGAAAGAGACAACAAACAAAACAAAAAGAAACCCAACTGACTGGGAGAAAATTTTTGCCCTCCAGACAAGTGACAAGGGTCTGATAACAAAGATCCACAAAGAGCTCCCTACAGTTCAACAAAACAAAGCAAAAAACCCAGTCAAAAATGGGGAGAAGAACTAAAAAGACACTTCACCAAAGAGGACATATAGGCTAATAGGCATATGAAAAATCACTAAATAATCAAGGAAATGCAAATTAAAACCACACTGAGATACCATCTTACATAGTAAGAATGGCCCATATAAATAAAACAGACAACAAATGTTGGTGTGGCTGTGGAGAAAAAGGAACTCTCTTACACTGCTGGTGGGAATGCACACTGGCCAGCCACTATGGAAGACTGTCTGGAGGACCCTCAAACAATTGAAAGTGGACTTACCATTTGACCCAGCAATCCCACTACTGGGAATCTACCCAGAGAACACGAAAACACTAATTCAAAAGACGCCTGTATGCGCATGTTTATTGCAGCTCTATTTACAATTGCCAGGATTTGGAAACAAACTAAATGCCCCAAAACAGACAATTGGCTAAAAATGTGGTACATACACACGATGGAATACTGCGCGTCAATCAAGGAAGGCAAACACATGTCATTCGCAGCAACATGGATGGAACTAGAAAGACTCATATTAGCAGAAATAAGCCAAAAAGAAAAAGAGAAATACAGAATGGTCTCACTTATATGATGAATATAGGGAAAAACAAATGAATAAGGAAAAATAAAAACAACCAATGGGAATGAACAATGGAGCGAGAGAGGAGGAGGGGGAAGAAGGCAGGGGAGGGAAGAGCACAAAAGATCAGGATGGTTAACAGGTGTTAGTGAAGTGGGAAAGCCCTGGGGTACACAATAATGCAAGAATGTAATGTAAATATAAATACACATATATATGCAAATCTAAAAAAAACACTAAATTAAATTAAAAAAAAAAAGAACAACCATCAATCACAGAGATAGTTAACATTCTCTGTGGTATCTCTTCTATTCCACATTATACATTCCCAGAAATAATAGTTAGTACACTGGATTTGATGTTTGCCATTCCAGTGGTATTTGAAATTCTTAAATCACACATCAGTAAATAATATATTATTTTGCATGGTTATAATTTCGTAATTGTGGTGTTGTAATATGTATACCTATCTATGTAACTTGCTTCCTTCCCACAAAAAAATTTCAAAAATTATTTAAAAAAAAAAAGTCTCCTAACTAGGATATTGGAGAACATCCCCATTTGTTACTTCTGTAATTGTATCCAAATTTCATGTTGTCTTAAAGTCTTAAAACTTGTAATATTTGTCATATTGATATCTTGTTGTATCCTAATTTGCATACTGATACCTTGTTGTATCCTAATTTTCTTTTATTTATATGTTCTAAACCTGAAATAAACGGTATAGTTTAAAATAAAAAAAAAGAAGAAATCTAGGTTCCTCTCTGCATTTTTACATCTAAAAAGCCAACAGTCCTAAGTTGATATCATTTCCACAAATTTTACTTGCTGTCGTCTATAAACAAGACAGCGTTGTTAAATCTAGATACGACTGTTTGTCTGGTGAGTCAGAAAGAGAACCTTTTCTCACTGTCACAAGTGGGCCCACTTCCACATGCATATACCCATGCTCATGGGGTCCAAATAGCCCCTGTCCCCAACACCGTCTCCATTAACACAATCAAGGCCTCAAGGTGACAGCCATGGAGGTTAGTGGTGCAAAAAGCCTGATTAACTCATTTACTCTACAAAGTTTTAATAACACTGATTTTTTTCTTCATCCAGTGAGTTGATAGAATCTTACTATACGGATGTTTGGGGGTATATTTCATTATTTGTCGCTGGTTTTAAAAGTTCCATTTAAAAAAATTTTTTTTGTTTTATTTTACATTATTATCTACCCAGGAGTTCTCCCACCACCTTATAAAAGTTCCTTCTTATGAAATAGGGAAATTAATCTGGATCAGTGACTCAGATGAAACCCCATAAAAATCATCTGAGAATGGGCATCTTCAATCTTCACTCTTATAACCCCAGCTCAGTTTGATACAGTAACAGGATTTTGACTCCAAATCTCTAGCTCTTTATCAGACTGTAGCAAGTTAAAGGATTTTGTTAGCAAGAGCAATTGTACTATTTTGTAAAGAATTGAGAAAAATCACACAACTAAGTGATATGCAGTAACTATCTTATAAGCATCTTTTTAATAATATGGATAAAGTACATTATTTAAAGTAGTACATTTATTATTTCAAGTGATCTTAATGCCCTTTGAAAGTTTTCTATTTATAGAGACAATAAGCAATCTAACTAATTTTGAGTTAATCTCTTCTACCTCCCTTTTTTCCCTCTGGTAACAATTATATTCTTTAAGTTAAAAGTTTGTTCCTACTATATTTTACTGTTTGTGTTTTTTGTTGTTTACGTTGCACAGATAGTAAAACCACCTGATGCCTGTTTTTCACCTTTTGACTTATTTCACTTAACATAATCACTTAAAGGTCCATCCATTTTGTCCTACATGTTTTTGATCATAGCTATGTAGTAGTCCATTTAGTGTATATTCCATATTTTTTTTAATCCATTGTCTGTTGAAGGACACTGGGTTGGATCCTTGGTTTGGCAGTTGTAAACAGTGTTGATATACATAAAGCGTAGATAAATCTTTTAATATTAGAGTTCTGGTATTTGTATAAATCCCCCATAGTAGAGATTTTGCCAGAAATTCATACAAAATTTCCATTTTTATTTTCTTAAAAAATCTCCATCCATTTTACATAAGGGTGTATCAATTTGCATCCATCAGTATTGAATGAGAGTTCTTTTTTCTTCAGTTCCTTGCCTACATTTGTTGATTATATTCTTTTTTACATAGACCATTCTTACAGGGGAATGGTGATATTTCATTGTAGTTTTGACTTGTATTTTCCTGTAATTCTGTAATTAGTGATACTGAACAGTTTTTCATGTCCATGGGTCATTTGAGTGTCATTTTTAGAAACTTGTCTACAAGGTTTTTTCCCACTTTTTTATTGGATTGTATGCTTTCATTGGTTGTCGGATAGCATAAAAACTAAAATATTTTGGACCTTTTCTAGATATGTGATATGCAATTGTGCCCCCCCCCCCATTCTGTAGGTTGTCTTTGTGGTAGATGGTGTCTTTGTATATTGATTTTGTATCCTCCCACTGTACTATATTCAATTATTTTGTGGTTACAGTTCTTACATCCAGATTTTTAACCCATTTTGAATTAATTTTTATGTATGCAATTAGGCAGGAGTTTTGTTTAATTTTTTGTATGTGACTACATGTTTCCAGTACCATTTATTAAAGAGGCTTTTTTTCCTGTTATATGGCTGTATTGAAGATTAACTTTCCATATTTGTGTGGGTTTATCTATGGTTGTTCAATATTATTCCATTGGTTGTTACTGTTCCAGTTCCCTACTGTTTTGAATATTATTGCTGTGTAATATAGCTTGAAGACAGGAAGTATATGATACTTCTGTTCTTCTTTTCTCTCAGGATTGCTTTAGCAGTTTAGAGCCTTGTGTGGTTCTATGTAAAATTTTTAATTATTTGTTCTATTTCCTTGAAAAAGTTATTAGTGTTTTGATAGGTATTGCACTGAATATGTAAATTACTTTAGCTAATACGGTGGTTTTTTTTTTAGTTTGCTTTATTAACTGAGGTTTTCTTAAAATGAGTATTTGAGGGGTTTGTTTACCAAGACTTGGTGGTCTTGATTCAGCAGATTAAAATCCTTGTTTGTTTTTTTTAAACTTAATTTTATTTGTTTATTTTTTTTAATTGTATAAGTTTTATTTACATTTCTTTTTCCTTGCCTTTTGGGTGTTCCTCCCTGCTCTCCAACCCCTTGTCCCCCTCTGGTCACTCCATCTCTTCTTTCACTGGTTATTGGGCAATTTTTAGTACATTGGAGTCTCCTCTTTCCTAGAGCCATGTTCTTTTGCCGGATGTAGATGGGATTTCCTGGAACACACTGGTCTGTGCTTTGTTTTCCAGGTGTACGATTGTTACAGGCAGCCAGTTTGCGTGTGATTGTGTCCTTTCAGTGCCTTCTCCTTCTTATTGGTCATCTGCTCCAATGACAGTTTCTGTCACAGTTTGCTCCTTCTTTGCTTCATAGGTCTGGTCACTGGCATTCAGAGCATTTCTCCCAGCCGATGTTCCTGTGGAAAGTTTCCTGGTCAGGACAGGCACTGGCCGATGGTTGGTCTGGTTCATCATGGGGCTGCTGCTTGTCTCTGTGGCTCTCCTCTCCCCATGAAGTTGGAGGGTGCCAAGCTGGCACTGAAGGCATCTCTGAACCAGAGAATCCTTTCCCATCTGTGGAGACCTGGGTGGGTGCATTTCTGAGACAGTTTGTCACTGTAGTTGATCGCACAACCCTGTGTCCCCTGGATCTGAAATGTTCATTTGTTTTGGGCCTTACGTCTTTCTCCTCACCTACATCTTCATGTGTATCTGCTGCTGAATTAGTGATTTAGCTGTTTCTGGTGAGGATTGAATGGATTTGGAGAAGAGGGGGTGGACCCTCCCTACCCACCTGCACACCCCCAACACCTGCTGATCAGAAATGCGACAGCTCTCTGTTCCCCACCTTTCACCCCCGACTGGAGGGGGCTGCGTGGGAGGACTCAAATAAAGTTATTTTAATGCTAGTAATTTCTTCCAATCCATGATCATGGGCTATCTTTCCATTTCTTTGTATCTTTTATTTCCTTTAACAGAGTCATCAATATATGGGTCCTTCATCTTCCTTTTGCTTCTGAGTTTCCATTCATTTTGCTGTGGTTGTAAATTAGATTGTATTCCTTATTTCCCTGTCTTCTAATAATATTCTTAGCATATAGAAATGCAACTGGATTTTGTATATTAATTTTGTATCCTGCCATCGTACTTTATTCATTTACTGTAGGAGTTTTTTAGTAGAGCCAAATCTTGGTTTCTCTCGGTATATTAGCATGTCATCTTTGAATAGTGAAGGTTTTACTTTTTTTCCAATTCGATTTCTTTTTATGTTTTTCATGCCTAATTGCTTTCACTAGGGCTTCCAATACTATGTAAATAATAATTGTGATAGTGGACATTCCTGTCTTGTACTGATCTTATTGAGAACACTTCAGCTTTTCACCATTGAATATGATGTTGCCTGTGGGTTTGCCACATTTGGTTTCTATGTTTAGATAAGGTCCATTTATTCCCATTTTATTTAATGTTTTTATTATAAATGGCTACTGAAGCTTGTTGAGCATATAGAAATGCTCAGCATCTATAGAGGTGCTCATGTATTTTTTTATCTCTTTTTTAATAATATACATTTTTATTGAATAAATTTTGTTTACATTTGCCTTTTGGGTGTTTCTTCCCCCTCTCCCATCCCATCCCTCTGGTCTCACCATCTCTTCTTTCACTGCCATTTAGTGTTTAATTTTTAGTCCCTTGGGTTCTTTCTCTTCTTTCTTGTAGCAATGTCTTCTTGTCTGGTGTGGACATGGTTTTCTGGGACACAGTGGCCTGTGCTTAGTTTTCCAAGTGTCTTTTTGCTGCTGGCTACCAGTTCACACATGATTGTGTTCTTTCGTTGCCTCTTCCTTCTTTCTGATTGGCTGCTCCGACCCATCTTCTGTCATTTTTTGCGTCTTCTTTGTTTTGTAGTTCTCGTTGCTGGCATTGGGAGCATTTCTCCTGGCCAAAGTTTGTGCATCCATTTTTTGATCGAGATAGACCCTGGCAGATGGTTGGTCCGGTGCATTGTGGCCTGTTCATTGTGGGGCCACTACTCATCTCTGTGGCTTTCCTTACCCCCTAAAGTGGGAGGATCCTTTGATCATGATGAAGGCATCTCTATTCCCATCATTGTAGATCTCAGTGGTTGTGTTTCTGAGGTAGTTCATCTCTAATCAGTCTTATGGACCTGTGTCCCATGGATCTGACATGTTCATTGTTCCGAAATACTTATTTGTTTTTCACCTCTGTATTCATGTGCAACTGCCATTGAATCACTGATTTAGTTGCTTCTAGTGAGGGTTGCTTCTGGATTTGGAGACCATTGTGCGGGTGGGGGGGTGGGGGATAGGGCCCTGGGGTGTGGGGAGGTGGCTGAACCAGGCATGTGGACGGGGTTAAACACCCCCCCCCCGCCTCCCCCAGCCACTTCTGGTACAGTGGCTGGGAGGGGGCACCCCTAGCCACTCCTTGCCACCCTGGCATGTGGTGGGACCCCCTTTCCTTGTGCTCTCTGAACCCCAAAAGGAACATGGCAGGCTGGCCAGCTGGGTGCTCAGGGCTCAGCAGCATGGCTGAACCGGGCATGTCTATTTTTTTTTTTTTAATATAAACAATTTTATTTTGTTCTTTGGGTTACAACCTCTCTGTTATATATTTTCCCCCTCCCTCGTCCGTCCAGTGCTCCCTCCATTCTCTCACATCCCACTCTTTGTTGTTTATTAGCTGTGCCGAGTCCATTAGTCTCTTTCCTATGTTATTGTCTTTTTTCTAGGTGAGGGATTGCTTTGTTGGGTCCAGGCAAACCTTGCTGTTAGATTTTCAGTCTTAAGTTTGCGTTGGGTGGCCAGGTTATATTCGTTTGTGATCTGTCCATGTTTTCTTGCTGCAGGTCATCCTCTCCAATCCAATCCCATCTCCATTGCTTTGCTGCTTTTCCTTATGGCTCTGGTGTCGGGCTTTGGGGGTCTTGCCTCCTGCCAGTGTTGGTCAAGAAATTTCACTGAGTTCAGGCTTTGAGACTAGGTCTCGCTATTTTTGCCCGTGGAACCGCAGACTCTCGTGGCCAGCATGTCTATTTTTTATCTCTTTGTTGAACTAATGAATGATATTGATTTGTGTATGTTGAACTAGGCTTGCATCCCTAAGATTAGCCCTATTTGATCATGGTGGATGATTCTTTCAATATGTTGGTGTATTTGCTTGGCTAGGATGTTGAGGATTTTGCATCTGTGTTCATCAGAGATACTGGTCTATACTTTTCCCCCCTCTTTTTTTGTCCTTGTCTTTGATTTTGGAATCAGAGTAATGGCCTTAAAGAATGTGTTTGGAAGTTTAACTCCCTCTTCAGTTTTTTTTTTTTTTTAAAGAGTTTGAATAGGATTAAGTATTCGATCTTCTTTAAAGGTATGGGACAATTCAGTGGAGAAGTTATCTAATTCTGGACTTTTGTTCTTAGGGAGACTTTTTATTACTCTTTCAATTTCAGTGCTCTAAGATTGGACTGTATAATCTATTTCATGCTATTCAGTCTTAGACAGTTGAGTTAGTCTAAGATTTTATACATTCGCTTTGTCTAGTCTGTTCACATAGAGACTTATAATAGGTTTTTATGATTCTATGTTCTCTTCAGTGTCTGTTGTAATTGTACCTCTTTAAGCATTTCTGACTTTATTGAGTTTTCTGTCTTAGATCTGGCTAAGAGCTTCTGTTTTATTTTTTCAAAGAACTTACTCTTGGTTCCACTGACCTTTTGGGCAGTCTTTTGTTCTACTTCATTATTTTTGCTTGGAGTATTATTATTTCCTTTACTGTTTTTTGGATGTTTTATCCTGTTTCTAGTCCTTCAGCTGCAGAGTTAGACTGAGATTTTGACTTGTGTTACTATGTAGGACTGCTTTTAGAGCATACCATAGGTAAACTGTTTATTTTCATTAGTCTCTAAATACTTTTAGGTCTTTTCATTGATTTCTTTTCACTGACCTACAGTTGTTCAGAAGCATTTTGCATAGTCTTTACATGTTTTGGTTTATTCCAGGATTCTTCTGTGGTTAATTTTTAGCTTTAAGGCGTTGTGGTCTATGAAGATGCTTGATGTAATTTTTTATTTTTGTATAGTTTCTGAGGTGTTTTAACTTGTAGCATACGATCTATTCTTGAGATTATTGCATGTGCAGTAGAGAAGAACATGTATTCATTTCTTTTGGGATGGAAAGCTCTATATAAATGTTTAATCCATCTGTTTTAACACTTCATTTAAGGCCTTTGTTTCTTAATTTTCTGTCTAGATCATCTATCCCTTCCTATCAGTGGTTTGTTGAGACCTCCAACAATGCTATATTTTATATCTGCTAATAGTTGCTTTATGTAACTATATTTTCCTGTATTAGTTGCTTAAGTATTAATAACAGCTATATCTGCAAGGTGAGTTGTCTCTTTGGTTCAATTTTCTTTTAAGAGACTAGGTCTTGCTATGTTGCCCATAGTCCCCTGGTCCTTTGGTTTAATGGTTCCTTATATTACTGTCTTAAGGATATTTAGGAAGCAGACAGAACACACAAATATATAAAACACATATATATATTGTCCATCTTTGTATCTGATTACCTTTTTTAGTTGAAAGTCATTTATCCAATGTGAAAATAGTAATTCCTGCTTTTCTTTTTGAATTATTACCATGTATGACTTTGCTCCAATCTTTTAGTTTTAAGTGAATCTCTTAAAAACAAAATATCAGGGCTAAAACTTTTACTCACATTGTTAGTCTGTTTTATTTTTATTAGTAAATTCAGACCAGTCTCATTTAGAGTGATTTTTGATATGTTGTTCATTATCATTCATTCTGTTTTCGATTCTTCCCCTATCCCTGTTTCTGGTTCCATTTGTTTCTCTTCACGGATGGCTTTCTTTTGTATTTCTATCAGTTTTTTCCTCATGCTTCTGGTTTTGCATAGCTATTGTCATTTTCCAGGAATTTGTGTTTCATTTTTTTCTTTTAGAAGAATTTATTTCAACATTTCTTTCTTTTTTTCTTTCTTTCTTTCTTTTTTTTTTTTTAAAAGACTAGGTCTCGCCATGTTGCCCAGGGTAGTCCCAAACCACAGACTCAAGTGATTCCTCAGCCTCCTAGGTAGCTGGGAATACAGGTGCACCCCACCACACCCGGCTATTTTTATTTTTTTTTTTTGAGACTAGGTTTCACTATATTGCCTGAGGTAGTACCAAATCCACAAACTCAAGTGATTCCTAGCCTCTGCCTCCCAGGTAGCTGGGATTGCAGGTGCCCACCACCACACCGGGCCCCTCTTTCAACATTTCTTGAAGACAGTTCTTGTGGTAAACTGTCTGGGAAAACATTTATCTCTCTTTTATGCATAAGTAATAATTTTTTGCACGATAGACCGTCTTGACCAGGAGTGCTTGTCTGTTAGGATTGTGAACCCATCTTGCCCGGAGAGTGTCCAGGCTGGAATCCAGGGAAATTCTGAGAGCCTTTATAAGTTATTTTTTCCCTTGCTTCCTGCAATTTTCCTGGGTTTTTTTGTTTGTTTGTTTGTTTGATAATTTGACAATGATGTATCTAGATGTAGATCTTTTGCATTTAAAATTTTATGTGTTCTCTCTCCCTTTTAGACATCCTTATTTAATTCTCAGTTACTTTGAAAATAGTCTCTTACTCCATTTCTCTCTTTACTTTTGGGATCCCATTATTTTTAGGTTTCGTCTTCTGATTGAGAATGATATTTCTCATAGTTTCCTCATTTTTCCTTTGGCTTGATTGTTTTTCTAAATGGGTGAGTCATTCATTTGAGTCTTTTACACTTATAATTGTTTTTTCTGTCAATGTAATTTTACGTAAAGTGCTTTCAACACTTGCCTGCATTTCATTCGGGGCCTCTCTTTGAGATCTTTTTATATATTCAGTGTCTGTGGTGAAGGGATTTTCTCCTGGATCTCCTCTCTCAGATCATGCATCTGTTTATCTGCCTTTGACTGATCTTCATAGCTCATTTAGCATTTTTAATGTTGTGAAGTCTTTGTTAGAAGGATAGATCCTCTATTTCTGGATCCTCTGTATTCTCCGGAGGATATCTATTCTCATTTACCTTTCTATCTAATAATTTAGATGTTCATTGCTTCCCAAGGATGTTTGTCTCTTTTCTTGCTATTATTTGTGTGCATGTGTGGTTGGAATGCTCTTCTTAGTTTACCTTGGCTTGACTGAGTTCTGGGGCTTTCCTACTTGATCTCAGTTTGAGGAGCAAAGTTTGTTGCCTCTCCCTCCTCTTTCATTCACAGCAAGCTGTTTTCTGTACTTTTGTAGTCTTAACTTCCTACCTCACCTCCCTGCTGCTCCTTTCTGCAGTGGGCTATGATCTATGAAGCTTGAGTCTCCCGGTGGGGTGAACTAGGTCTGAACCACCAAGCTCATGATTCAGGATAGGTTGTGCTTGACTGGGAGGTGTGTGCCACCTTGTTGTTATGGCTACTGACAATGGCTGTCACTGCTGTGTTCCTATCCCTGCTGCCCCTTGTGGGGCTGCAGTGTCAGCTTGCCATTTGTTTACTTTCCCAAGAGACTTATAATTATTCAAGTCCTTCTCTGCTGTTGGGCTTTTTATGGAGTTCAACTTGGGTGAATGTGATTTCTCTTTTGAGCTTTTTTTAAATGGAGTATTATCATTTAAGTCTCATCAAAGCTATATAAAGTGGAAAGTGTGTTCATTTTCATTTTTGGTTACTATTAATGGCATAACTTTTTTTTTTTTTAAATATATGGTTTCTCCCCTCAGGAATTACCATAGTTTTCCTGCCACCAAAACACACATAGTCTTCCACCACAGTTCACTGAGCTCTCCTTTCCCTCTGCTCTCACCACTCTCCTCCTGGAGGCCTCATATTTATGATCACCTTTCACAGGTTGGTTTTAAACTTTGGCTTTCTCTAGTCTTTTGTTTGGCTTATAAGTGAAATCATCTGGTATTTATAGTCCTGCTTTGACTCACTTCACTTAGCAAAATCCCTTCCAGTTCCATCCATGTTGCCACAAATTGCATGAATTTGTCTTTTGTGGTTGCTGAGTAGTATTCCATTGTTTATATAGAATACATTTTCTTGAGCCACTCTTACTGGGCACTTAGGTGGTTTTCATGTTGAGTATTGTAGATAGTGCTGCTGTAAATATGAGTTCAAGTTTCCTTTTGCATTAATGTTTTTCTCTTTGGGGGATGCAAATACCTAGGAGTGCAATTGCTGGGTCCATTTTTAGTCTTTTGAGAAGCCTTCACACTTCTTTCCATAGGGACTGGACAAGTCTACATTGCTACCAAAAAGTGTTCTTGTTTTTTTCCATACCCTTGACAACTCTTGTTGTTTCTGGATTTTTTTTTTAATGGACCATTTTTATGGGTGGTAGGTGGCATCTCCTTTCTGTGGTTTTGATTTGCATTTTCCTGATGAGTGATGATGAATATTTCTCCATATGCCTGTTGGCCATCTCCATGTCTTCTTTGGGAACATGCCTATTTAGTTCTGCCCATTTTTTGAACTATGTTGTTTTATTTTTGTTGCATGTGTAAGCTCTCTAGATCTTTGATGTCAGTCCCTTGTAGGTGTATGGTGTGCAAATTTTCCATTTGGTGCAGTGTCTTTTTGTTTTTGTTACTGTCTCTTGCAGTACAGAGCATTTTAGTTTGATATTGTTCCAATTGTTTATTTTCTCCTTTGTTTATTTTCTTTGCTGCTGAAAATACATTCACTAAGGTGTTTCTGAAGTTTATGTTATGGAGTGTTTTGTCTGTTTTCTTCTATGTATTTTATGGTTTCAGGTCTTATATCTAGATCTTTTATTCTGTTTTGAGTTTATCTTTGCATGTGGTGTGAGATAGTGAGTTAATTTCATTCTTTTGCATGTGTCCAGATTTTACTGAAGAGGATTTCCTTATTACAGTGTATACACTTTACTCCTTTGTCATAGATCAGATGTCCAAATATAGATTAGTTATCCATAAGTGTGTGGTTCTATTTCTGGACTCTCAGTTCTATTTCACTGTCTTTTTGTTTGTTTGTTTGGTTGGTTTCAGTACCATGCTGTTTTAATTATTATGGTTTTATAGTCTAGCTTGAAGTCCAAAGTATAGTATCTACATTTTTCCTTTTTCAGTCAGAGAAGGTTTGGCTACTTGGGTTGTGGTTTTTTGTTTTGTTTTGTTTGTGGTTCCATGTGAATTTCAACAGTGTTTATTTCTTCAAAGAATGTCTTTGGGATTTTTATTGGGATTGCTTTGAATCTAAGTTGCTTTGTGTAGGATGACCATTTTGACACTGTTGATTTTTCCTGTTCATGAACAGACTATCTCCGTTTCTTTACGCCTTTTTATTTTAACAATGTTATCATCTTATAGATCTGTCAACCCCTTTGTTAAGTTTATTCCCAGATACTTAATACTTCCCAGATACTTTTTTGGTGATAGATAAGCAGGATGGGTTTGTTAATTCCTTCTAGTTCACTATTTGTATATATGGAGGCAACTGATTTTTGTGTGATTATTTTGTACCCTATTACTTTGCTGAAATGGTTTATGGTTTTAACTAGTTTTTCCATGGAGTCTTTGGGATTCTCCCTGTGTTTTATCTTATCATCTGCAAAAAGTGATAGTTTTACTTCTTTCACAATTTGGATTCCTTTTGTAATTTCCTCTTGCCTAATTAGATAGGCTGATTTCTATTATTATCATTATTTTGGAGAATGGACACCTTTGCTTTGTACCAGATCATAGTAGAAAGTCTTTCATTTTTTCAACATTGAGAATGGCACTATTAGTCGCATATTATGTTACTATACATTCCATTTATCCTCAAATTTTCAGGGTTTTTTCCCTCATTATAAATGGATGCTAAATTTTATGGAATGCTTTGTCAGTATCTTTTGATATGACCATGTGGTTTTTCTTTTTGTTGATTGCTGAATTACATTGATTTTCAGATGTTGAACCATCCTTATGTTCCTGGTATAAATCCCACTTGTTCATGGTATATAATCTTTTTAATGCATTGTTGGATTCAGCCTGCTAAGATTTACTGAGGATTATTGCAGCTATGTTCAGGAAATAGATTGGTCTGTATTTTTCTTTCTTTGTGTTATTTGGTTTTTTTGTTAGCTTCATATTGGCCCCATAAAATGTTTGAGAGAATTTCTTCCTTGATTATTTTTGAAAGTCTACCAGTTCACCTTTGGAAATTTAGTAGAACTTGCTTGTGAAGCCCTCTGGCCCTGGACAGTTTGTAGTTTGAGGATAGCTTTTATCACTATTTCAATTTCTGTGCTGTGATTGCTTTGCTCAGATTTTCTATTTCATCAATAGTAAGACTTGGATGATTGTATGGTTCCAGGAATCTGTCTGTCTCTTTCGGTTGTTGAATTTGTTGGCCTGTAAATGTTCATAGTAATTTCACATCCTCAGAATTTCTGTAGTATCTGTTGTAATCTGTCTTTCATTTTGTGATCCTATTTTCTCCCCTTTTTTCTCAGGGACTTAGCTAAAGGTTTGTCTATTTTTTTAAAAGCGATACCTTTTAGTTATTGATCTTTTGGACTGCCTTTTTTATTTATATTTCATGTATTTCTGCTCCAATTTTTATTCATTCCTTCTGTTGGCTTTCAGATCTTGTTTCAACTTTTCTAGTTCCTTGAGATGAGAGACAAGATTGTTTATTTGGGTTCTTTCTAATTTCTTAACGTGGGCCTGTTTAGATCTGATTTTGCTGTTTTCTATTGTCATTTGTCATGAAGTATATCTTGCGGTATTTTTTAATTTCTTCTCTGATTTCCTCATTTACCGTGATTTTTCAGTTGTATCTTGTTCAGTCTACATATATTAGAATATTTCCTTATTATTTCTAGTTCAGTACCATTGTGGCCAAAAATGATACTTGATATTTCAGTTTTCATGAGCTTGTTGATGCTTGCTTTGTGAATCAGTATATGATCAGTCTTGGAGAATGACCCGTATGTATTCAGCTGTTTTTGGGTGGACTGCTTTATAAATTTCTGTTAAACCATTGTGATCTAGTTTGATGTTTAGGGCAAATATGTCCTTGATTTTTCTCATCTCATTGACCTATCTGTTGGTGAAAGTGGGATGTTGAAGTCTCTAGCCACATTTCTATTTTCTTCAGTGTCTGCTTTCATATTTGATAGTAGTCTGATGTATGTTGGTGCTCCTTTGTTAGGTTTTTCTTTTCTTTTTTTATGTCTTCCTGTTGTGTTGTTACCTTAATCATTGTATAGTATCCATTTCTGTCTCATTACTTTTTAAAGTAGGAAGTCTATTTTATTTGAATTGTTTTCCATTACTTTACCTTTTGTCTGTGTTTAGTCTCAGTACTTAGGTATGTGACCTGAGGCACTACTGTTTTTCTTTTAATTGGTGAGTTTAGTCCACTGACATTTAGTAGTTATTGACATGTAAAAAAGTCTGTTGCTGCCATTTTGTTCTTAGTTTTATGGTTCTTTTTAATTCCTTTTTCCATTATTTGTGTTTATTCCTGTCTTTGGTTTAAATTCCAAAGCTCCTTTTAATACTTCTTAGAGGGAGGAGGGGAGAGTGGATGCAGATTCCCTAAGGTTTTCTTTGTCTAATAAGGTAATAAGGTCCTTACTTCTGTCTCACACAGAAAGGGAGAGCTTTACAGAATAAACTATCCTTGGCTGACTTTTTTTTTTTTTTTTGGAGTATTTTGTCACTCCTGTCTTTTGCCCTTTGTGTTTCTTTTCATTCTTTCTTTTTTTTAAATGAAGTACTTCTTTCATTGTTAATTTTTGGACAGTATGTCATTTTTCCCCTAAGGTGTGGTCACCGTAGCTCTCCCCTCACCAGAGCACCCATAGTCCATCAACATATAGTCCTTTGTGTTCCATACCCTTTGTCTTCACCCCCCTCACCCCTCCTGGATGGCTCATATCTATGGAATGTGGAAGCAGGTAAAGCGATGGAGCTTCAGATAAGAGGAACACCTCCTATCTCACTAGCCCCCTCTGGCATACTAGAGGGTGGTCAATAGCACATCTCTCACCTGTAACCTAGCTTCCTAACCTCTTTGGGATGTCCCAAGAGACATATGACCTATCAGTTATAGCTGCTGTCCCCAAAGGTAAATTCTGTTATCATATATCCCCACATCCTCCCTGCTGCATGTCACATAAGCTTTGCTACTCCCACATTGCATCATTGTAATTAACTTTTCCTTGCTGGAGTATATAAGTGGTTTCTCAACTTCATTAAAGTTGAACCTGGACATGCTTCCCAGGATCCCCATTCTGTGGGCTAGCCTCACAGATCACTGTCAATCTCTTCATCTCAATTTCTTCTTCATTCCACATGCAACTCCTAGCACATATCTATGGTCAGTTTTCAAGTTTGTCTCTATATTTCATATATAAGTGAAACCACCCAGTATTTAACTCTTTCCTTCTGACTCACTTATCTCTTCCAGCTCTGTCCTTGTTGTCACAATCACAAATGGCATGAGTGTATCTTTTGATCACTGAGTAGTATTTCATTGTGTATATATACCATATCTTCCATGTTTCTGTGGTTTGGTTTCTTTCTGTGATGTATTGTTCCCCTGATGGCTTGCTTAACCACTTGTATTTTTCTTTCTCCCTATTGTTTGCTTTGGGTATGCTTTACAGTGGTTGAGGCTTTTGTTGCATGTGGCCCTTCTGTCCCACTGTCCTTGAAAGTGGGTAAAAAGAGACTTTTTGACTTGACTTAACTGTTTACCCCTATCTGCTTGCTTCTTTCTCCAAAGCAGGCTACAAACAGTACTTAACTGGATACAGCTATCTGCCTGCTACTCTCTACAAAGCAGGGTACACACTCTTCATTAGCATTTTCACTGATCACCTTTACCATTGATATGCAAAAGCCAGCCAACTGCTCTCAGCTCCAAAAACTGCAGAAAAGAAAAACTTTAAAACACAGTTTAAACTTTCCATTCCTGGGTTCTTACCACCATCCTCAGCCTTTTTTAACCAAAATATCAAACCAAGACTATCAGTGCAGTGCAGAC
>PVHY01027571.1:0-16089 GCA_004024945.1 Uropsilus gracilis
TTTTTTTTTTTTTTTTTTTTTTTGAGTCTAGGTCTTGCTATTTTTGCCCTTGGAACCGCAGGCTACTGTTGCCCGTTGTACCACGGACTCAAGCAATCCCCTGCCTCAGCTTCCCTGGTAGCTGGGATTACAAGCGTGCACCACCACGCCCAGCTATTTGGGGTTAGGTCTCGCTGTGTTGCCATGACACCCTTTTGCAGAAGTTTCATCAGGCAGGAAAGGTTGACTTTGCTCAGTCTCCCCTAAGATGGCAGTGTCCCTTCTTCACTTTTCCCCGTTAAGATGATATTTCGTCCTGAATTCAAAGCCTCTATGGGAGATTTTCATTTTTCCCTCGGTGGCTCCCAAGTCTACACAAGGCATCTGCACTCATAAACTTGTTTGTTTTTCTCCTGTTCATCTTTCATGACAGGTCTCAGCTAAGAATTCAGAAAGTTGAAGGGAAAATTGCACAGTTACCTTTGTTTAAAGCCTCTTTCTTTTGTTGTAGCTTCTTTCCTTATCCAAAGACCCCATTCCATATATTTTCGATAGAGTTTAACAAAAGCATCCCAGTACTACCACAGTATAAATGTTTTATCCACTTACCTCCAGTTATTTTCAAATGCGTATCCCTTTTCATAGGACTTTGACATCATACTTCTAATTGTGTATTTCATTCTTAAAAGTTACTATTCAAAGACACCTTCCACTTGTGACAGAACTGTCATAGGATTAGTTTTGATGACCAGGTCTTCTCATCCGGAGGGTCTAACTTCATGTTCATGGAAATACTCTTTAACACAAAAAACACTAAATTGAAAAGATGTATTCATTGCAGCACAGTTCACAACAGCTCAGTAGTGGGAATGAGCTGAGTGCCCAAGAAGAGATAAATGGATAAAGAGGATGTAACATTATACACAGTGGAATAGTATTCAACTATAAAAAAGAAAAATGAAATCTTGCCATTTGCAGCAACACGGATGAAATCCAAGGGGGTGATGGTAGTGAAATAAACCAGAAGGAGGAAGACAAATGCAGCCTGACTCCACTCACAGGTACAATACGAAGAACAGAACAAAGGAACAGACAACAATGAACCAAACAGACTCCAGAAATTTTACTGTAGATTTGAGGTTACTGGAGGCAGAGGGATAGAAGCAAAAGGGGGAGTCCTGTGGTCTGTGATGGAGGTGGCATGATGACATCCATCTGAAGATGTGTGACTCTATGCCCCAAGATAACATGCAGTATTGTAAGCCAACAGGACCTCAATGAAAAACAATACAATTAAAATTGACATTCCAGGCCAGGTAAGGTGGCGCGTGCCTGTAACCTAGGAAGCCACAGCAGGGACCAGTGATCATGGTTGGAGGCCCGCCCGGGGCAATGTAGTGAGACCTAGTTCCAAAAATATAGCTGGGCTTGGTGGTGCACGCTTGTAATCCCAGCTACCTGGGAAGCTGAGACTGGGGATTGCTTGAGTCTATGGTACCACGGACAATGTGAGCCTGCGGTTCCACAGGCAAAAATACTGAGACCTAGTCTCAAATAAAATAAAATAAAATAAAATAAAATAAAATAAAATAAAATAAAATAAAATAAAATAAAATAAAATAAAATAGACATTCCCCTGTTACCGCACGTCAGGGTCTTTATGTTCATCACTGTGAGTCCGTCACAATGTGGCGCCTGTTCTGGTGCCTCCACCCTGACCAGGAGCCAGTGTAGGTGCTGGTGTCTTCCTTCTGTTCTCTGGCCCCTGTAACTCTCCGTGCAAAACCCTCATGCATGACTGGCTGGCGGATTGTATTTCCAGTTAAACTCAACAATGGACATTATTTGCTGTGCAATACTAGCAAATTATTTTTTTTACTGAGAGTTCCCCAGGCATACCCTTGATTCCAGTCAAGTAGCTGCCATATTCTACCCTGACTTCTGGGAACCTCCCGAGGGTTCAAGATTGCCTTTTGCTTCAAGATTTGTTACATCTTTGTGTTTCTTGCTACATTTATTTCCCTGGCTAAATTGTTTTGTTTGATGCTATTATGAATAACAGCTTTAAAGGTTGAGTTTTCTAACTTGTTTTATGACTCTATAGGGATATTATTCATTTTCCATAGTCCTCTGGGCTCCGTTGAAGTTTTACTAATTATCATAGTTATTGAATGAATAATTCATGAACACATAATACCGATTTACTGTCCCATTTTTTCTCGTTCTTGTTTTTCTTATTTTGGTTCCATGTCTTATTAGATTAGTTTAGATTCCTAAATTATTTAACTGTATAAAATCAACTCTAGACTAATTTCATGGTTGGTAGTTGGTTTACAAAAATCACTCTGCATCATGATAAGGCAATGAATTTGATTCCTATGCAAGACTATTGCAATGTTTTTATTAGAACCAGGGGCTGAATTTTCACTCACAAGGCGATCAGCGTTTACCTGCTAAGAATGGAGAGAGGAAGCAGGGCTGGACCATAGCCAAGTTCAGACTCTCCTGGGATTCCTGGGATTGCTTGAGTCTATGGTACCATGGGCAATATGAGCCTGTGGTTCCACAGGCAAAAATAGTGAGACATAGTCTCAAATAAAATAAAATAGACATTCAGACAATGAACTCCAGACCACAAATGCCATGAGAGTCACAGGAGCAAGAGGAGGTCATAGGGTTGTCCTAATCTGAACATACATTCTGATTGGGGGTTATATGGCATCTGTAACTGAGAGACTGAGAAAGAGATGGTGCTACTTATGTGTGAGCAGAGTCTCAGAGGACAGAGACCCTCACCTTCACTGAGGAACAGGGCTCACCCATATTCAAGCTCCACCTCACTTTCCAACCTTGTGTTTCATGATACAAGTCAAGACACAAGACAACATTCCCTATAGTCAGAAGATTTCGTGGAGGGGAGGGGAGACTCTGGGTTGAGGAGTGTTGGTGCTATAGTCACTGGTGCCTCAGGGGGCTCCCTGGAGCTGCTCTCTCTAGAGGTAACAGGTCCTGGGCCAGAAGACATGCAATGTACCCTTGTGAAGAAGTAAGCAGACTACACAGCCAAGCTGAGGTCTAATGATCTCATCTGGGAATTCAGAAGCAGATGAAGCCAACAGGAGAGGGCAAACTTTTTAGGAGAGAAGAGAAGGAAGTATGGAAATCAGGGAAAATGAAACCATTCTCTGGGACCCCAGGAGTCACAGGAATCCTTTAAAGAGCTCAGAGGAAGTTGCCAGGAGGCAAGGACTTCTGGGGAGAAGACTAATGGACAGAGAGATCAACTTTTCTCGACAATAATTCAAAAACAACAAGGAAATTGATACAAACACCATCTCTTAGATACTAGATCGGAGAGGCTAAAAGGATGCCAAAGGCAAATAGGATGAGCAGCATTTGAAGAAGAGAGGACACTCATATTCACAGGTCTCAGGAAAGGTTGGCATGACTGTAAGTTGCAGAAAAAGTCTGTCTCCAAGGAGCGGGGCATTCCCAAAAATACAAAACTAAAATCTGTTTTTTAAAGAGGTGTAAGAATAAAGTGTACCAGTTGGCAGTAAACCTGGATTGGTTCAAAGTAGCAATAAAGACAGGACTGAACGAGGAAACATAAGACAAGATATATTTGTGAAAAAGAGGCAGTTTGTCCTTGAGACAGAAAAGGAAAAAAGGATCCAGCCTGAACAACCTGAAAGCTCCCCAAGTCCATTGCTTGGGGAAAATGCAGGACAGCGTTCGTGGAAGAATCCTAGTAACGAATGAACCGTTCTGCTAGCGTGGAACACAGCCTCACCTTCTTCCCTACCTGAGTATCCCATAAATAGCTGGTTTTTGAAATAAAGAAACTGTGGTCTACAAAGGCTGAAATAGTCTGCACAAAAAATATTGACGCAATAACAAAACAAACAAACAAAAAAACCAAACAGTCCAGTTGAAATATAGACAAAGGGCTTGACCACTTCTCCAAAGAACATAAACTAATGGTCAATAAGCACACGAGAAGAGGCTTAACATCAACAATCATGCAGGGAAATGCAAATCAAAACCACAGCGAAATACAGGTTCACATCTGTTAGGAGGACTATTATTTTTAAATATACACAGAAAATAAAATAATGCTAATGAAATTGTGGAGAAATTAGAACCCTTGTGCATTGTTGATGGGAATGGAAAATGGTGCAGCCACTTCAGTTACTCAAAAACTCTGAAAATCACTACATAGTTTCCACCTACATCCGCGGGGCCTTTCAGAGCCTCACTCATGAACGCTATGAGAACTTGGGACACCAAGTAGAGGTACAGCACTAGCGTTTATTTTAAGAGGCAATTCCAGGGAGTCTCCTCTAGGAGATCCCCCCATTTAAGTGCAAGCTTGCTTTTATTAGGAAGCAGGGAGTGGGGGCAGGCTTCAGGAGGTGGGGCTCAGGCGTCAGGGGAAGGGCCAGGCTTCAGGGGGCGGGGCTATGCTTCAGGGGTGGGACCAGACTTAGGGAAGGGCCACGCTTCGGTATGTGGGTGGAGCCAGAGAAACAAGTTCTGGGAGGTCTAGTGACGCCACACGTTCTCATAGGTGGCATTTTTCAAAAGGAGACCAAATCCCTCCTGGAGGCAGGGCTTTTAGTACTTTAATGAGTCCCTGGTGACAGTGGGTCACTTTTGATGCAGTGTGAGCCACTTTTGATGCAGTGTGAGTAACTTCTGAGCAGTTTGGACTCAGGATCCTGCTGCCTCCTCCTTTCAACTGCAAGAGGGTGAGCTAAGCTGGAAAGACAGTTTAAGAGTGCATACCATTGCCCCTTCCCCTTCCCCTTATCCGCCCAGTGACTGATAGAAACTATGGATCAAAGAAGTTTATAGTAGAGACTTTCCGGAGACAACTCATTTCTCTCTTAGATCCGATGGTTCCACTTCTGGGTGTTTACCCAAAAGAACTGAACATTGAGAAACAACACTGCCCACTCATGGTCATTACCAGCATTGTTCCTAATAGTTCAGTGGTAGACTCAGCCCAAAAGTCCTTGGATGGCTGGATAAGCAGAATATGGTCTGTACAGACCATTCAATATTGCTCAGACTGAAGAAGGCATGAAACACCACCCCTGCTAGTGTGGATGAACACTGAAGGTGTGATGCTAAGTTAGACCAACCAGACACACACACACACACACACACACACACACACACACACAAAATCCATCAATATTGTGTGACTGAATTTAAACGAGGTACCTAAAGTAGTCTAATTCATGGAGACAGAAAGCAAGATGGTGGTCCCAGGACCTGAAGGCTGGCAGGTGGGGAGTTGGTGTCCACAGTTTCCCTTTGGAAAGTTCTGGAGGTCATGGTTGCACAACAACGTGAACTAGCTTTATACAGCCCACTGTGCACCCAAAAGAAGTTTAATTTGTCTGGGCACGGTGGCTCGTGCCTGTAAGCTTCAGCCTATGAAGTGGCCAGGGCTAGGGATCGAGGCTCGAGTCCCGCCTGGGGGACGTAGCGAGACCTAGTTCCAAAAAAAATAGCTGGGCGTGGTGGCACGTGCCTGTAATCCCAGTTACCTGGGAAGCTGAGGCTGGGGATTACTTGAGTCTGTGGTACCCTGGGCAACGAGAGCCTGTGGTTCCATGGGCAAAAATAGCGAGACCTAGTCTAAAAAAAAAAGTTTAATTTGTTGAATTATGTTATATATAAATTTAAATTGTTAAATTATTTTATATATATAACATAATTTAGCAACTTAAACTTTTGGGTTCATATATATATATTTCAATTTCATATATAGATAGTCACAAAAAAGAGACAATCTAAGACAAAAAAGACAGTGACAACAACAAAAAAAAATGTGAGAGAAAGAAGGTTGACCAAAAAACTGAAGAAGCTCATGAACAGTTATTTTGCAACTAATTTTTTTTTAAGTTAGGTATTTCCTTCACAATCAAGAGCATAAATGGGAGATTTGACGGCTCAGGGGAGACATGGTAAGCCAACAGGAGGAGATTTAGTAGAACTGGGTAGGGCTTGGGGGAAAGAAAAGAAAAACAAAGCCATTGCAAAAATAAATACTCATCAGGATTCATACAAGGAAAAAGATAGTATTTTAGAGATGAGAAATTTGAGTAAACTATACAAAAACTGAGTGCTAAAGATTCTGCAAAAAATACAGGAAATAAAAACAATAGAGTTGTCACTTGGAGCCCCCAAAAAGGAGGCTGGAAAAATGAAGAGGATTCAAGCAATCCGTTTGACCACACCATGTCCCAGGAAAGATGGTCACAGAATGGGGCAGTCTAGTCAAGTGGCCAGACCGTTGAAAGGACAGAAGCATCCCAGGGCCCCCAGCACAAGAAGGAAGGAGCGATCCCTGCAAGATGTCGGGAGAGGAACTTTCAGAGGCTCTGTGAGTGTGTATGAGTGTGACAATTTTGTGTTTTTTATGGCCTACGATGGGGGAGAGGGAATGTTAACAGTTCTCAAGAGCAATAAAGGAAAACATTTTGATTCACACTAACATCTTAGGCTTAGTTTTTAGAACTGATCTCAAAATTGATCATGGTTATACATTTTTAGTTCTTTATACAAAAACCAGCACCGTTTTATATGCTCCTTTTTTTTTGAGACTAGGTCTCCCTATTTTTGCCTGTGAGACTGCAGGCTCACGTTGCCTGGGGTAGCACAGACTCAAGCAATCCCCAGCCTCAGCTTCCCAGGTAGCTGGGGTTAAGGCGTGCGCCACCACGCCCAGCTATTTTTTTGGGACTAGGTCTCACTTTGTGCCCCTAGCGGGACTCAAACCGCAATCCCTGGCCCCCGCTGTGGCTTCCTAGGTTGCCACCTACAGGCATGCACCACCATGCCCAGCCTATATGTTCCTTCTAAGAAATGCAGACAGATAAGGAGAAGTACAGAATCTGTTTTGGTGCCACCACCCATGAAGTCACTGTACAATATTGACTGATATTACTTACTCAAGGGTTTTATATCCATTTTCTCCCATATTGTTCCAAACAAGCTTTTTATATTTTTGGCATTTATTCTTAGCTAAAAAAACTATAATTGATTTGGGTAAATGGAGGCAGTACTCACTCAGGTATCTCTTCCTTACACACAGCCTGGAGAGATGCAGCTTGAGTAACTTGTTCATGGTTCCACCTTTTGTTTAACTTTGGAATTTCAGACAAATGGAGGTGGTTTTGAATTGAAGTTCCAAGGGTGCATCTGACAAAGAGCTTGGTTAATCAAAACTCAGTTATGGTTGCATAAACATGGTGAATGTGCATAAATACTTTGACCTTCCCATCAGGAAAAGGGGCTGGGGGGAAGAATATTTACTTGGAACAGAGCCAGCACCATGGACAGCTCCACCTTTCCATCCTTTCCATCACAGATCTTCTTGAAGCATAGATGTTTTTTTAAGGATTAAATCAGTAGACAAATCTCCAGGGATCTTGTCAGAGGGAAGACTTAGTTTTTATAAGTCCTGACCAGGACCTGAAATTCTGTATTTCTAACCAAACTTCCAGAAAATTTGGGTGCTGCCAGACCTAGACCAAAAACTTTTGGTAGCAGGGGACCTGCTGGGGCACCCACAACCCTGAAGTTTAAGTGGAGGCTTTTTCTGGGGCTCCTTTGTCTGCCTCCACCTCTAACCTCTATTTTCATTCTTGAATGAACCCTGCTCAACCAAAAGGTTGATCAAGTCTAGGGTATAGGCTCTAAATCTAAAATATATGCAGAACTCCAGAAACAGTAAGAAAAAGACAATTAGCTCATTGGAAAAATGAAAAGAAGCTTGAATAGGCACTTCACAAAGGCGGCTATTTTGTGGCTAGTAGGAACGCAAAAAAGGAGCTTAGTAATTAAGCAAATACAAAATCGAAACACGATAATGAACTCATTTTTCCCAGGTGGGGAGAATCAGCACCTTCTTGCACCCAACAATGAACCCATCCTCCAAACCCCAAAAGTGCCCAATACAGCCCTGCCAGGGGTCTGACGGCCCAGCCTCCACAGAAGGCCTGCAGTACCCTAAAACTTAAGAGCAAGGAAAATGGTGTCACAGGCCCAAGGAATCCAGGAACAGGCCAGAGAGAACAGAAGTGCTCAGAGCTGAGCAGTCCTGGGGCCCCACCTCTCCTAGTGGGTATCTCCAGAGTGCCCTTCCTAGGCATGAACTCTCACACCTGCCCTGGCTATACCCCACCCTGCAGGTGCCCTGGGGCCTTGGAGCTACAGCTAGGTGGACCCCGAGGATTGTGGGACCAGATGGCTTGAACTTTCCTTGGGAGGAATGGTTATTTCTATGGGTGGGGCCAAGTACTTAGGAGAAGCTGGGAAGGAGAACACAAAGTGGTAATGGACTTGTCTCTGCCTAAGCCCTTACCACGACCCTCTGCACTTTCTTCCCTCCCCACTGGGGGGGAGGGGGGTCTCTGCAAGTCCCATACACCCATGCAGGTCTGTCAGAAGCCCTTTCAGGAGGTGTCACAGCAAGAGTTAGTCAAGACCACCCGACTAATTCCCAGTCTGTATTTCCTTTTCTCCCCTTGCCAAGATTTGCCTGCTGCAACCCTACCAGTATGGACTCTACACCACGTGGAGCATGCTCTTGGAGGTAGATCACCCGAAGTCAAATTCCAGCTTTCCCATTCGTTTACCTGATGACCTGGAGTGAGTGAAGCGAACCCTCTCTACCCAAATCTCTTCAAAATGGGAGGATCCTGAGCGATTGACTGTGGTGGGGAATGAGAGGACACGCGGAACATGAGATCAGTGGCGGTTACTCCAGCATCATTTTGGTTACAGTGGCCTGACAGTGACCATCTGGCCTCCTCCCCAGTCCTGTCCACTGCTCTGGGCTACTGCAGAAGGACATATTGCCCAGAAACGTGTGCTGCTGGGCACTCCCCAGCACAAGGCCGCAGTCCGTGTAACTCACCTCACTGTCTCTGTGCCTTCCAAGCAGGCCTTTCTCGCTACTCCTTTGTGTTCACCATCCTCAAGCAGACTGCATGCCAAAGTAAGTAGTGATATTAGGTCAAAATGGAGCAGAAGCCTCCCACCAACCAGCCACAGGAAAAAAGCGGCACTTCTAAAATGCAGTTTCTGCCACCCAGATTCTTTCAGGCGCTTACCACCCATGCATAGCAGTTGCCAGTCAAATGCAATCTAACATCAGGGTTTTATTAACAAGGAAAATTAACCAGGAAAACAGAAAGTCAAACGGAAAGTCCTTAAAGGCACAGGTGGTCCGTTATCTTACCTTAGTCACCATTTTTAGTCCAAAAGTTCTCAAAGAAATATGTCCAAGATGGTGCCCCTCTGCCCCTACACACCTGAGGCAGGCACTCTGCAAAGTCCAATCTTTCTCCAGCATCTTCTCTTTGTTTCTTCTTTCTGCAGCGTTCTGAGCTGCTCTGCTTCCCCAAGGTGCTTCAAACTTTTCCAACAAATGCTGATGTGAAATCAGCTTTCCAAATCCCTGGCTATCTCCAGGTACCAGCTTTCCATGCCACCTTGCTGCGGTGCCACACTCTCTACAACCACTGCTCTTCTGCCAGGCACTCTCCTTCCATGGCTTCTTGCTGCCGCCAGTTCATTATTCCAGGGGGCTTCCTGCCCAGCCAAGCCACGTGGGCCTAACCACATGGGCCTATTCTATCAGCTTGTCCTTCTCATCTCTCTCCCTTCCTCTATATTGGCTTGCCTTCTTATGCGCCTTTTTCGTATTTCTCCCTTTCTCTCACAGGTCTTTCTCTCAGACCCACCCTCGAAGGCAGTATGGTGCCCAATACAATTTTCAGCTGCATCACTGCCCCTGGATCATTAGCAGCCTCAATGCCAGTTTTAAGATCTTCAGACCTGAACTTGTCACTGAGCTGGACCCAGATGGCCCTTACCCTGTCCCCCAAAACTGTTCATTTCTTCACTCTGGCCTGTTAACTCAAAAGTCCACTGATGCCAAACTCTATGGGTGGGGCCAAGTACTTAGGAGAAGCTGGGAAGGAGAACACAAAGTGATAATGGACTTGTCTCTGCCTAAGCCCTTACCATGACCCACACATCCAGTGACATTTACACAGCCCAGATGAGCAGGTGTTTGGCCGTGCAGGACCTGCTGAAGACTGAACACCAGTGCTGTCATTTAGGGGCCTGTAAATCTTGTCACCATCCATGTTTAACTGTCGTGGCGAGCATGTCTCTGAATGTGAAAATGGCCCCATTGTGTCTGATGGGGCTGGAGAGGACACAGACTGTCAGCCTTTGTTTCCTCAGACTAATCCAGGGCCCAAGAACCCCCATTCAGAAATTTTATATTGTGCCAAATTCACACTCGTATAGGCAGTGTGTGGAAAGGCCGCTGCACTGCAACAGCTCAAGCCAAGGCATTCTCTGTTTTTCATTTTTTACCCATCTGAGAAATGAAACACTTGACGTTAAGCTGGGCACAGTGGCCCACAGTGGCCTTTAAGCGCAGCTTAGAGCGCGGCTGAGACTAGGAATCGTTTGAGTCTGTGGGTTTGAGACCCGCCCGGGACAACATAGGAAGACCTAGCCTCAAAAAATAGCTGGGCATGGTGGCATGTACCTGTAATCCCAACTACCTGGAAAGCTGAGGCTAGGGAACACTTGAGTCCGTGGTACCCCAGGCAACATGAACCTGTGGTTCCCGGGGCAAAATAGCTAGACCTAGTCTCAAAAAAAAAAAAAAAAAAAAGAAAAGAAAAGAAACACTTAGGTCAGTCATGGTGGCGCATGCCTATAAGCGACAGCTTATAGAGTCGTGGCAGGGTCTGAGGATCACAGTTTGAGGCCTGTCCAGGGCAACACAGCAAGACTTAGTCCCAAAAAATAGTTTGGTGTGGTGGCATGCTACCTGGGAAGCTGAGCCTGGGGATTGCTTGAGTCCATTATACCACGGGCAATGTAAGCCTGTGGTTTTACGGGCAAAAATAGCAAGACCTAGTCGAAAGGAAGGAAGGAAGGAAGGAAGGAAGGAAGGAAGGAAGGAAGGAAGGAAGGAAGGAAGGAAGGAAGGAAGGAAGGAAGGAAGGAAGGAAGGAAGGAAGGAAGGAAGGAAGGAAGGAAGGAAGGAAAGAAGGAAGGAAGGAAGGAAAGAAGGAAGGAAGGAAGGAAGGAAGGAAGGGAAAGAGAGTGAGAAAGAAAGAAAGAAAGAAAGAAAGAGAGAAAGAAAGAGAGAGAAAGAAAAAGAGAAAGAAAGAGAAAGAAAGAGAAAGAGAGAGAAAGAAAGAGAAAGAAAGAGAGAGAAAGAGAAAGAAAGAAAGAAAGAAAGAAAGAAAGGAAGGAAGGAAGGAAGGAAGGAAGGAAGGAAGGAAGGAAGGAAGGAAGGAAGGAAGGAAGGAAGGAAGAAAGACGATGTTATTTAAATTTGGACCTGGCGACACCAGGGAGGCACAGAGCCTACTTATCCCCTTGGGCTTCTCACAGCAGGGCTTGAGTGTGACCTCAGCAGCCCCTATGGATCCAGGATTTTGGAGGGACACCAACATGAGTCTTAACTGGGAACTTTCATGGGCTGCAACGGGAGTTTGCACATTTTAGTGGCCATGAGTCTCCTGCTGGCCTATGTAAGGAGAGGCTGTTGATCCTCAAGGAGACACTCACCCTGGGGTCACCTGGAGTTTTCTGTTGCTCCATCAGTTCATTAAGCTCAGATTCAAAATCAACCCCCCTGGGGAGAGTCCTCATTTCAGTCTTCAGTGAGGAACTCAATAACCCGCTAAGATGGAGAAAATTGCTTAGTCCACGTTCGTGAAAAGTTCTGACAAGGAGATGAGAGCCACAGAACAGCCAACATGATGGTCAGGGGCTGGGGTCACAGGACTGAGACCCCCTAGAGTCAGAACTCTGAGGCCCGTAGGCTGCAGTTCCATATACTGACAGGTGTTCTCTCTCTCTCTCTCTCACTCTCTCTCTCTCTATCTCTCTCTCTCCACTCCTCTTTTGAAATATTTTGCAGAATTCCCATGATATAGATTACAATTGTGGTGTGTGTGTGTGTGTGTGTGAGAGAGACTCCATCTCTCTCTTCACAAGCTCTATCTCCTTCATTGTAGGAATCCCAGTTCAGGGACTATTTTAAGAAAAGAATCCTAACAATAATGCAACAAACATTTGGCTCACAGATATATATTTTACCTCTCTCAAAAAAATTAAAATCAACTATTTGTAAAGGGGGAGGGGCAGCTAGGGTGCCCTTTATCTCTTTTTGGTCTTCTTTCAAATGTTCAACTCCCAGCCATGCAGCCACCAGTGCAGGCAATGCTACCTGACCCAGTCCTGGTCAAGCAAAATGGGTCTGAGGCTTTTGCCCTGCCCCTTTCAATTTGGGGACACCAGTCAGGAGGAAGCAGTCTGCACTGCTGACACCATCTTGCCTGCACCTGGCAGAAGCCTGTCTGAGAAACAGAGACAGGTACCTGATCAAATCGTTTTCAGATACAGCTGAAGCTCACTCAAGCTTCTCAAGCACATGCTTGATTGAATAAATGTCTTTTTATTTTTAACTTTATTATTTTTCTTAAGTAAAGTCCATTGGAGTTGGTTTGGGTCACTAAAAACAGAAAAAATGATGCTTATGTATGGTTTGTTAATAGATTGTGCATACAGTTAAGATACTATTTTGTGACAGAGAGAAGACAACATCGATAAAAATGAAACGAAACGTTAAAGGTAGGAAATGCTGCTGTCGGAAAGCAGATGAAAGCAAGTGAGGGAATTGAGAATGAGGAAGGAAACACAGTGGGTTGCAGGAAAAATAGATTTTACAGAGCAGCTTTGACAGAGGGTCCCCAGCAGGCAGTCTGATGATGTTAACTCCTGAAGCAAGAGCAGAACAGGTGAAAGGTTCGAAGACTAAAAAGCAGTAAGTGCCACCCTGGATTGGTGTGTTGTTCCTCTCCTCTCCTATTTTTTACTTTCCTGCATTTTACAAAGATGTCTTTACGTGCACACACTGCTTTCAAACTAGCAGCTCAGACTGGAAGCCAGGAATATCCGTACAGTTTGCAACATGCCAGAGGCCCTCCAAGGAAGTGGGTCCCTGCACGCAGAGGGGGTGGAGGCTGGGGGATGGGAGGGCTGGCCTCTTTCTCCTGGTGATGAAGTCTGGTTGAGCAGGTTCCAGTGACGTCCTTTTGTGTGTAAACCTAGGATTTTATCCAGTGATGACTGCAAGGTGGAGAAGGAAGAGAGAGAGACAACTGAAAGGTGACTTGTTAGAGAAAACATAAAATACCCTTCACCCCAGGGACCCTTCTTTCTTATTGGCAACGCAGTCTGAAACATGACCTGAATGACATGGGCTATTATGTGACTGTCAGGGAAGATGACATAGACTGACTATGTGACTGTCACTGTGAATGATGTGGAATGACTGTGTGACTGTCCCTGTGAATTATGTGGATTCACCGTGTGACTGTCCCTGTGAATGATGTGGATTCACCGTGTGACTGTCACTGTGAATGATGTAGACTGACTGTGTGTGACTGTCACTGTGATGGTGAATGCATGAAGGATTCAGGATGTAAATAGAATGACTTAGCATCCGATGTAGACTGACTGTATGTGACTGTCACTGAGATGGTGAATGCATGGAGAATTCAGGATGTAGATAGAATGACTTAGCATCCAGTGAAGGAATGAAGGGTCAAGGAGGGCGGCGATGGACCAGAGGGGACAAGACTGTCTGACAGTCTCCTCAGCACCCACATGGAAAGTCTCTAGACTCAGCCAATGCTGCAGTCACCCCAACCCTGGTCTTTTTCCCTCCTAGTTCCTCCATTCACAGACCCTGTAGTTCCCAGCAGTGTTCAAACATGTGACCTTTCGTCCCTCTCCACCTTTCTGCTGGGAAGCGCCCCGCAGCCAGGGGGCGTACTTCCATGCTCCCCTCCCCCAACCCCACCCCCAGACTCAGCCACCTTTGTGCTCTACAGCCATGGGCTCTCCTGCTTCCAATTGCATGGCAGAGGCAGAGTTCCATTAGCTTTCTCTAAAGGTGAGTTCATTGACCTTTCTTCAGGCAAGAGTTTCTGCAAAGAAACAAAACCACCAAATGGCAGAAAAGTTACTGAAGGGCTTCCAGGGCCGCATGTGGGACCCCCAGACCCAGACTCTGACCTCATCATCCTGTCTGCTTGTCCGCCTGCCTGCCTGCTTGCCAGGACAGGTCCCAGAGCTCCCTGTCTGACCCTGGGCTGGGACCATGGCCTGGGCACCTTAAACACCAGGAATACATTTTCTCAAAGTTCTGGAGGCTGGAAGCCCAGATGGAAGCGTGGGAGATGTGTTTCCTGGGGAGGATGTTTTGCAGCCTGCAGAAGGCCGCCTCTGGCTGTGTCCTTGCAGGGCCAGTGGCTCTTTGCAGAACGGTACCCTGTGTTCCAGCTCCTCTTAACAGGGCACTGGTTTCATGGATTAGGCCCCGCTCCCTCCCCTACCCCCAACCCCTACCCCTACCCACCCCAGGAACTCTTTCAACCCCAAACACTTCCCCAAGGCCCCATCTCCAAATAGTTACATGGGGACTCACAACTTCAGCCTGTGAAGGTTAGGGGCATGATTCATTCCTGCATCCTCCCTGTGGCTCAGTGTCCTCTCTTGTACAACCGCAAAGGCCCTGTGCCCACCCGAGGAACCTCAGCAGCCAGGGAGAAGCAGGAGGCAGGGCCAGGTCTGTCCAGAGCAAGTGCCATCATCCTGGACCTCCACAGCCACTGCATACCCCACATCCTCAGGAACACTTGTGCAAACCTCACACACACACACACACACACACACACACACACACACACACACACATACACACAAAGGGCTCTCTTGCACCTTTCCTTCCCATCCACCTTGGTTTCCCTGGGTCCCAGTTAAAGCTCTCCCTCCATCCAGCCCTACCCACAGGGCACCTGGCTCACCTTCTCCCACAGGCTCTCCCAGAGCTGGGTGAGGGCTCTCAGCTCCTCTTCCAGCTCCCCAGCCTGTGCCCTCAGCTCTTCCGCAAACTCTGTCCCTTCTCCCTCTTTCAGCTGCTTCCAAACCTTCAGGAGGGCAGTCAAGTCCAGGCTGAGGGAGACCCCGGTCAGCAGACCCCCCAGGATGCGGGCAGGCCTCGTCATGACCAGCGGTGTGCCCTGGAAGACCCGGTGCACCTGCCTGCTCTTCCGGGATGAAAGGTGGCCACTGGTCTGCAGGCGTTGGGCAGCGGCCACCAGGCGTGGGTGGGCTTTGGCTGCCCGCCAGGCATGGATGTCCTTCTTGATCTCCCTCAGGGCTCTGCTGTAACAACAGGCGAGCTCACTGGCAGCCTTGACATAGGACACCTCCCTTTCCCCTGGCCCCCTGGCCTGCTGACCACAGGCAGGCACCAGGCTCCTGGCCTGGCTGCGGGCTCCTTGGCTGTGGACATGTTCCCAAATGCTGGTCAGGATGCCTGCGATCCCGGCTGCTGCTTCCAAGCTTTTACTGGCAGCAGAGAGAACAAGGCTGCCTCCAGCGGTAGCAGGGGCAAGGACCAGCCCCAGGACACTCATGGCACCAGACACCACGGCCATGGAGCTGGCTACCACGTTGGTCTTGGTGAGTGTTCTGTGCCTGGCATCCAGCTGGTCTGCAAGGGCATGGAGTTTTCTGATGCCCTCTGTCAGCTCCTCTTTCCAGAAAGGGTACTCCTCCAGAAAGGCTCTTTCGTCCACTGACAGATCTCTGTCTTCTTCCTCCATGGATTCACCCAGAACATACTCTGTGCCCCTGCAGAGAGAGAGAGATAGCGATTTTGTCCTGTCTCTCAGGTGGGAAGGCCTAGTTTGTAGATCCATGTGACTCTCGGGGTTCCTGCCACTTCTGACTCTCAATTCTCCCTGCTTCTCTCTCCCTCTGTGCCCCCCTGCCCTGCCCCGCCCTGGCTGTGGA
This sequence comes from Uropsilus gracilis, assembly GCA_004024945.1. Lineage (NCBI taxonomy): Eukaryota > Metazoa > Chordata > Mammalia > Eulipotyphla > Talpidae > Uropsilus > Uropsilus gracilis. Next base: position 15,904 of record PVHY01027571.1, read on the forward strand.
GAGCCCTGGGGTGCAGTAGGGTCTGCTAGTTCCTGGACAGGAGCAAACAGGGCTGGTGCAGGCAAGCAAGAGAAATGTGGACCAGGAGACCCAGAGGTGGAGGAGTTGGAAGGACCAGTCAGCTGCCTTCAGGGAACCCATGCACCTATGCCCTGAGGCAGAGGAAACCATGGAGGGTGGTTAGGG
>PVHY01027572.1:0-16091 GCA_004024945.1 Uropsilus gracilis
TAAAAAAATAAAATAAAGTCATCAAAGTCCAGAGAAATCACAGAAATATATGTAGTGCACCCTTTGGAGTCAATTTGAATTTGGGAGGTTTCTCAATGAAGACTGCTGTTGACCTGAAAGGCCTAAATCAGCAGGAATGTGAATGAAAAAAAGGGTAAATAGCAAGTGGGGAAATCAAGACGTAAGATCTGTGAGTGATACGGACTTATATCATTTTCAACCCCATGAAGTGTAAACCATAGAGAGATTTCATCTATGATCATCAAAGTACAGAGAATTCACAGGAAGATATATACTGCACCCTTTGGAGTCTGATTGAATTCAGGATGTTTCTAGCTGAAGACAGTGCCTTTTGGCCGGAAAGGCCTAAATCAGCATGAATTTGAATGAAAAAAAGCTAATAACAAGTGGGAGAAATGATGACTTAAGATCTGTGGGTGATGTGGAATTACATGATTTTCTACCCCCATGAAGTGTAATACATAGTAAGATTTCATCTATGATTATCAAAGTACAGAGTAGTCACAGAAAAATATACACTGCATCTTAGGACTCTGATTGAATTCAGGAGTTTCTCCCTGAAAACACTGTCTTTTTGCCTGAAAGATGTAAAAAAGAGGAATTTGTGAAAAAAGTGTTAATAACAACTGGTAGAAATCATGAGTTAGGATCTGTGGGTGATATGGAGCTATATCCTTTTTTGCTCCATGAAGTGTAAAACATAGAGAGATATCATCTATAATCATCAACATACAGGGAAGTTCCATAAAGATATATACTGCACCCTTTGGAGTGTAATTGAATTCAGGAGGTCTCCCTGAAAACACTTCCAGTTTGCCTGAAAAGGCTAAATCAGCAGGATTTTGAATGAAAAAAGGGTTAATAACAGATGCTAGAAATCATGACTTAAGATCTGTGGGTGATATGGAGTTATATCTTTTTCGACCCCATGAAGTGTAAAACAGAGAGAGATATCATCTATAAACATCTACATATAGGGAATTTCTATAAAGATATATACTGCAGCCTTTGGAGTGTGATAAAATTAAGGAGGTTTCTAGCTAAAAGCACTGCCTGTTGTTCTGAAAGGCCTATATTAGCAGGAATTTGAATCTAAAAAGGGTTAATAGCAAGTGGGTGAATTCATGACTTAAGACCTTTGGGTGATATGGACTATTATCCTTTTCTACCCCATGAAGTGCGAAACATACATTTCATCTATGATCATCAAAGTACAGAGAAGTCACAGAAACATATATACTACATATTTGTAGTCTGACTTAATTCAGTAGGTTTCTCCCTGAAAACAATGCACGGTGGCCTGAAAAGCCTAGATCAGCAGGAATTTAATGAAATAATGGTTAATAACAAATTGGAGAAATCATTACTTAAGATCTGTGGGTGATATGGATATATCCTTTTCTACCTCATATAGTCTAATACATGGAGAGATTTCATCTATGATCATCAAAGTAAAGAGAAGTCACAGAAAGATATATACTGCACCATTTGGATGCTAATTGAATTTAGAAGGATTCTCCATGAAAACACTTCCAGTTGGCCTGAAAAGCCTCAATCAGCAGGAATTGAATGAAAAGAGGGTTAATAACAACTGGGAGAAATCATGACTTAAGGTCTTTTGTTGATATGGACTTATATCCTTTTCTACTCCATGATGTGTAAAACGTAGAGAGATTTAATCTATGATCATTAAAATCTAGAGAAGTCACAGAAACACATACAGCAACCTTTGGAGTGTGATTGAATTCAGGAAGTTTCTTGCTTTAAACACTGCCTGTTGGCCTGAATGGCCTAAATCAGCATTAATTTGAATGAAAAAATGGTTAATAACAAGTTGGAGAAATCATCACTTAAGATCTGTGGTATTATGGACTTATATCTGTTTCGACCCTCTGAAGTGTAAAACAAAGAGAGATTTCTTTTATGATTTTCAAAGTACAGAGAAGTCACAGAAAAATATATACTGCACACATTGTAGTCTGATTGAATTAAGGAGTTTTCTCACTGAAGACAATGCCTGTTGGCCTGAAAGGCCTAAATCAGCAGGAATTTGAATGAAAAAAGGGTTAATACTAAGTGGGACAAATCAGGACCTAAGATATTTGGGTGATATGGACCTTTTTGTTTTTCTACTCCATGAAGCTTAAAACATAGAGAGTTTTCATCTATGATCAATAAAGTACAGAGAAATCAAGAAAGATATAACTGGACCCTTTGTAATCTCATTGAATTCAGGAGGTTTTATCGATGAAAAATACTGCCGTGGCTTGAAAAGCCGAATTCAGCAGGAATTTGGATAAAAAACTGTTAATAGCAAGAGGAGAAATCATGCTTAAGGTCTGTGGATGTTATGAACTATCTCATTTTGTACACCATAAAGTGTAAAACATAAAGAGATTTCTTCTATGATTATCAAATACAGAGAAGTCACAGAGATATATACTTCACCCTTTCAGTGTGAATGAATTCAGGAGGGTTCTAGCTGAAAACAATTTCTGTTGCTCTGAAGGTCCTAAATCAACAAAAATATGAATGAAAAAAGTTTTAATAATAAGTAGGAGAAATCATGACTTAAGATAATGGGTGATATCGACTTATATTCTTTTCTACCCCATGAAGTGTAAAACAGAGGGTGATTTCACCTATGACCATCAAATTATAGAGAAGTCAAATAAAGATATACGGCAGTTTGGAACCTAATTGAATTCAGGAGGTTTCTCCCTGAAAACACCTCCAATTGGCCTGAAAGGACTAAATCAGCAGGAATTTGAATGAAAAAATTGTTAATAACAAGTGGGAGAAATCATGACTTAAGAACTGTGGGTGATATGGACTTATATCCTTTTCTACTCCATGAAGTGTAAAACATAGAATTCATCTATGATCATCAAAGTACAGAGAAGTCACAGAAAGATATATATACTGCACCCATTGGAGAGTGATTGAATTCAGGAGGTTTCTCAATTTAAGCACTGCCTTATGACCTCAAAGGCCTAAATAAGCGGGAATTTGAATTAAAAAAGGGTTACTAACAATTATGAGAAATCATGACTTAAGATCTGTGGGTATATGGACATATCCTTTTCTACCCCATGAAGTGTAAAACATAGAGAGATTTCATCTATGATCATCAAATACAGAGAAGTCACAGAAAGATATACACTGCACCCCTTGGCGTGTTTTTGAATTCAGGAGGTTCCTAGCTGAAAACAGTGTTTTATTGCCAGAAAGGCTTAAAAGAGGAATTTCAATGAAAGAAGTGTCAATAGCAAGTGGAAGAAATCATGAGTTAAGATCTGTCGGTGATATGGACTTATATACTTTATACCAAATGTAGTGTAATACATAAATTGATTTCATCTATGATCATCAAAGAAAAGAGACTTCACAGAAAGATACATACTGCACCCATTGGAGTTTGATTAAATTCAGGAAGTTGCTCCCTGCAAACAAAGCATTTTGGCTTGAAAGACCTAAAGAGCTAGAATTTGAATATAAAAAGGATTAAAAACAACTGGGAGAAATCAATACTTAAGATATGTGAGTGATATGGATATATCCTTTTCTACCTCATGAAGTGTAATACATAGAGATATTTCATCTATGACCATCAAAGAAAAGACAAGTCACAGAAAGATATATACTGCACCCTTTTTAGTCTGATTGAATTCAGAAGGATTCAACATAAAAACACTTCCAGTTGGATTGAAAATGCTAACGTACAGGGAAGTACCAAAAAGATATATACTGCAACCTTTGGAGTGTGATTGATTTCATAATGTTTCTCACTGAAAACACAACCTATTGGCCTGAAAGGCCTAAATCAGCAGAATTTTGAATGATAAAAAAAGTGTTAATAACAGGTGGCATAATTCATAACTTAAGATGTGTGGGTGGTATGGACTTATATCCTTTTCTAACCCATGAAATGTAAAACATAGAGTTCATCTATGATCATCAAAGAACAGAGAATTCACAGAAATATATATACCGCACCCTTTTGAGTATGATTGAATTCAGAGATTTTGCTCTGAAAACACTGCCTATCAGCCTGAAAGGCATAAAAGAGCAGGAATTTGAATGAAAAAAGAGTTCATAACATTAGGAGAAATCAAGACGTAAGATCTTTGGGTGATATGGACTTATATCATTTTCTACCCCATGAAGTGGATAATATAGAGAGATTTCTTCTATGATCACCAAAATACAGAGAAGTTACAGAAAGTTATATACTGCACAGTTTGGAGTCTGATTGAATTTAGGTGTTTTCTCCCTGAAAACACTTACAGTTGGCTTGAAATGCCTAAATCAGCACGAATTTGAATGAAATAGTATTAAAAACAAGTGGGAGAAATCATGTCTTAAGATCTGTGGGTGATATGGACTTATGTATTTTCTACCCTATGAAGTGAAAAACAAAGTGAGATTTCATCTATAAACATCAACGTCCAGGGAATTCCGTAAAGATTTATACAGCACCCTTGGCAGTCTGATTGAATTCAGGAGGTTTCTCACCGCAAGCATTGCGTTTTGGTCTGAAAGGCCTAAATCAAAAGGAATTTGAATGAAAAAATGGTTAATAACTATGGGAGAAATTAAGATTTAAGATCTGTGGGTGTTATGGACTTATATCCTTTTCAACCCGAGGAGGTTTCTCACTGAAAACACAGACTGTTGGCTTGAAAGGACTACATCAGCAGGAATTTGAAAGAAAATCAGGTTAATAACAATTGGGATAAATCGTTACTTAAGATCTGTGGGTGATATGGACTTATATCCTTTTCTACCCCATGAAGTAGAAAATATAGACTTTTCATCTATGATCACCAAAGTACAGAGAAGTCACAGAAAAATACATACTGTAAAGTTTGGAGTCTGATTGAATTAAGGAGGTTTCTCCATGAAAAAACTTACAGTTGGCTTGATATGCCTAAATCAGCAGGAATTTGAATGAAAAAAGGGTTAATAACTAGTGGGAGAAATCATGACTTAGGATCTGTGGGTGATATAGACTTACATATTTTCTACCCCATGAAGTGAAAAACAGAGAGAGATTTCATATATAAACAACAACGTACAGGGAAGTTTCATAAAGATATATAGTGCAACCTTTGATGTCTGATTGAACTCAGGAGGTTTCTCAGTGAAAGCACTGAGTGTTGGCCTGAAAGGTCTAAATCAGCATGAATTTGAAAGACAAAAGTGTTAATAACAGGGTCGAGAATTAATTATATAAGATCTGTGGGTGATATGGAATTATATCCTTTTCTACTCCATGTAGTGTAAACCGTAGAGAGATTTCATCTATGGTCATCAAAGTAAAGAGAAGTCACAGAAAGATATATAATGCAATCTTCGGAGTCTGATTGAATTCAGGAGTTTTCTCGCTGAAAACACTGCCTTGTGACATGAAAGTCCTAAATCAGCAGAAATTCAAATGAAAATAGGTTAATAAAAAGTCGAGAAATCATGACTTAAGATCTGTTGTTGCTGTGGACTTATATCCTTTTTCATTCCATGAAGTGTAAAACATATATAGATTTCATCTACAAAAATCAACGTACAGGGATGTTCCATAAAGATATAACTGTACCATGTGGAGTGTGATTGAATTCAGTAGGTTTATCACTGAAGAGAATGACTGATGGCCTGAAAGGCCTAAATCAGCAGGTATTTGAATGAAAAAATGGTTAATAACAAGTGGACAAATCTGACTTAAGATCTGTGGGTGATATGGACTTATATTCTTTTCTACCCCATTAAGTGTAAAACATAGAGAGATTTCATCTATGATCAATAAAGTACAGGCAAGTCACAGAAAGATATATACTGCATCCTTTGGAGTCGGATTGAATTCAGGAGGTTTCTCGCTTTAAACACTGCCGTACAGTGTGAAAGGCCTAAATCAGCAGGAATTGTGAAAAAAAGAGATAATAACCTGTGGGAGAAATCATGAGTTAAGATCTGTGGGTGATTTGGACTTATATCCTTTTCTATACCATGAAGTGAAAAACAGAGAGAGATTTCATCTGTACACATCAACGTACGTGGAAGTTCCATAAAGATATATACTGTACCCTTTGCAGTCTGATTGAATTCAGGAGGATTCTCGCTGAATACACTGCCTGTTGGCCTGAAAAGCCTTAATACGCAGGAATTTGAATGAAAAAAGGGTTAATAACAATTGGGAGAAATCATGACTTAATATATGTGGGTGATATGGACTTATATCCTTTTCTAATACAGGTAGTGTAATACAGAGAGATTTCATCTATGTATATCAAAGTACAGAGAAGTCACAAAAGATATATACTGCAGCCTTTGGAGTCTGACTGAATTCAGGTTGTTTCTCGCTGAAAAAACTGCCTGTTGGCCTGAAAGGAATAACTCAGAAGGTATTTTTATGAAAAAATGTTTAATAACAAGTGGGACAAATCATGACTATGATCTGTGCGTGATATGGTCTTATAACATTTTCTACCCACTGAGGTGTAAAACTTAGAGAGATTTCATCTATAATAATTAAAGTACAGCCAAGTCACAGAAAGATATATAATGCAATCTTAGGAGTTTGATTTAATTCAGGAGTTTTCTGCCTGAAATCACTGCTGTTGGCCTGAAAGGCATAAATCAGCAGGAATTTGAATGAAAATGTTTAGTAACACATGGGAGAAATCATGACTTAAGATCTGTGGGTGATATGGACTTATATCCTTTTCTACCCCATGAAGTGTAAAACAGAGAGATTTCATCTATAAACATCAACGTACAGGGAAGTTCCATAAAGATATATACTGCACACTATGAAGTCTGATTGAATTCAGAAGGTGTCTCAGTGAAAGTAATGCTTGTAGGTTGAAAGGCCTAAATCAGCAGGAATTTGAAAGAAAAGAGTGTTAATAACAGGTGGGAGAACTCATGACTTAAGACCAGTGGGTGATATGGATTTATATCTTAGTCTATTCCATGAAATATAAACCATAGAGAGATTTCATCTATGATCATCAAAAAAGAGTAGTCACAGAAACATATATAATGCAATTATTTGGAGTCTGATTGAATTCAGGAGTTTTCTCCCTGAAAACACTGCCTTATGGCATGAAAGGCCTAAATCAGCAGGAAATTGAATGAAAAAAGGGTTAATAATAAGTCAAGAAATCATCACTTAAGATCTGTGGGTGCTATGGACTTAATACGCTTTTCTACTGCATGAAGTGTAAATCATAGATAGAATTCATCTATAAACATTAATGTACAGGGAAGTTCCATAAAGATATACACTGCACTCTTTGGATTCTGATGAATTCAGGAGGTTTCTGGCAGCAAAGGTTTCTGTTGGTCTGAAAGGTCTAAATCAGCAGCAATTTGAATGAAAAAAAGGGTTTTAACAAGTGGGAGATATCATGTCTTAAGATCTGTGGGTGACATGGACTTATGTCATTTTCTACCCCATTAAGTGTAAAACAGAGAGATTTCATCTATCATCATTAAAGTACAGAATAATCACACAAGATATATAATGCTGTCTTAGGAGTCGGATTGAATTCAGGAATATACTCCCTGAAACACTGATTTATGGCCTGAATGGCCTAAATAATAGGAATTTGAATTAAAGAAGAGTTAATAACAAGTGGGAGAAATCATGACTTAAGATCTGTGTCTGATATGGACTTATACCCTTTTCTACTCCAGAAGTGTAAAAAATAGAAATCATCCATGATTGTCAAAATACAGAGAAGTCACATAGAGATGTAGTCTGATTGAATTCAGGAGGTTTCTCGATGAAAACACTGTCTGATAGACTAAAAGGCCTAAGTCAGCACGAATTTGAAAGAAAAAGGGTTAATAACAAGTGGGAGAAATGAAGACTTAAGATCCGTTGTACTACGGACTTATATTCTTTTCTACCCCATGAAGTGTAAAACATAGAGAGATTTAATGTATGATCATAAGGTACAGAAGTGACACAGAATTATATATACTGCACGTTTTAGAGTTTGATTGATCAGGAGGTTTCATGCTGAAAACAATGCCTTTTGGCCTGAAAGGCATTAATCAGCAGTAATTTGAATGAAAAAAGGGTTAATAACAACTGGGAGAATTCATGACTTAACATCTGTGGATGATATGGACTTATATCCTTTTCTACGTCTTGAATTGTAAAACATAGAGAGATTTTATCTATGATCATCAAAGTACAGAGAAGTCACAGAAAGATATATACTGCACCTTTTGGCGTGTGATTGAATTCAGGAGGTTTCTCGCTTTAAACACGCCCTTATATCATGAAAGCCCTGAATCATCAGGAATTTGAATGAAAAAATGGTTAATGACAAGTGGGAGAAATCATGACTTAAGATCTCTGGGTGATATGGACTTGTATCCTATTCTACGCATGAAGTGAAAAACAGAGAGAGATTTCATCTATACATATCAATGTCCAGGGAATTTTCATGAAGATATATACTGCACACTTTGGAGTCTGAATGAATTCAGGAGGTTTCACACTGAAAGCATGCCTGTTGGCCTGAAAAGCATAAATCAGCAGGAATTTGAATAAAAAAGGGTTAATAGGATGGTAGAATCATGAGTTAAGATATTTGGGTGATATGGAGTTATATCCTTTTTTAACGCATGATGTGTAAACCATAGAGAGATTTCATCTATGATCATCATACTATAGAGAGTCACATAAAGATGTATACTGCACTTTATGGAGTCTGATTGAATTCAGGAGGATTCTCACTGAAAACACTTCCTGTTGACCTGAAAGGTCTTAATCAGTAGGAATTTGAAGGAAAAAAGTGTTAATAACAAGTGGTAGAAATCATAACTTCAGATATTTGGGTGATATGGACTTATATCCTTTTCTACCCCATGAAATGTAAAACATAGAGAGATTTCATCTATGATGATCAAAGTACAGAGATGTCAAAGATAGATATATACTGCCACCATAGGAGTCTGACTGAATTCAGGTGTTTTCTCGCTGAAAACACTGCCTGTTGGCCTAAAGGGCCTAAATCAGCAGGAATTTGAATGAAAAAATGGTTAATAACAAGTGGGAGAACTCATGACTTAAGATCTGTGGGGGATATGGACTTATATCCTTTTCCAACACAGGTAGTGTAATACGTAGAGGGATTTCACCTATAAACATCAACACACAGGGAAGTTCCATAAAGATATATATTGCACACTTGGAGTGTGATTGAATTCAGGAGGTTTCTCACTGAAAACACTGCCTGTTGGCCTAAAGGGCCTAAATCAGCAGGAATTTGAATGAAAAAAGGGTTAATAACAATTGGGAGAATTCATGACTTAAGATCTGTGGGTGATATGTACTTATATCCTTTTCCACCCCATTAAGTGTAAAACATAGAGGGATTTCATCTATGATCACCAAAGTACAGAAAAGTCACAGAAAGATATATAATGCAGCCTTTGGAGTGTGACTGAATTCAGGAACTTTATCGCTTTAGTCACTTCCTGTTGGCGGGAAAGGCCTAAAACAGCAGGTATTTGTATGAAAAAACCATTAATAACATGTCGGAGAAATCATGACTTAAGATCTGTTTTATTATTGACTTATATCCTTTTCTACCCCCTGAGGTGTAACCTAGAGAGATTTCATGTATGATCATCAGGTACAGAGAAGTAACAGAATTATATATACCTTACCCTTTAGAGTCTGACTGATCAGGAGGATTCTCGCTGAATACGGTGCCTTTTGGTGAAAGGCATAAATCATCAGGAATTTGAATGAAAAAAAGGTTAATAAAAAGTGGGAGAATTCATGATTTAAGATCTGTGGGTAATATGGACTTATATCCTTCACGACTCCATGACGTGTAAAACATAGTTTTCAAATATGATCATCAAAGTACAGAGAATTCACAGAAAGATATATACTGCACCCTTTGGAGTCTGATTTATTTCAGTAGGTTTCTCGCTTTAAATACTGCCTGTTGGCCTGAAAGGCCTAAATCAGCAGCAATTTGAATGAAAAAGTGTTAATAACAAGTAGGAGAAACCATGACTTAAGATCTGTGGATGATATGGACTATATCCTTTTGAACGCCATAAAGTGAAATACATAGAGCGATTTCATCTATGACCATCAAATACAGAGAAGACGCAGAAAGATACATACTGCACCTTTTTGAGAGTGATTGAATTCAGGAGGCTTCTACTGAAAAACTTGCTGTTGAGCTGAGGTCCAAAATCAGAAGGAAGTTGAATGACACAAGGTTTAGTAACAAGTGGGAGAAATCATGATTTAAGATCTGTTGGCCTTTTGAACTTAAATACTTTTCTACCACATTAAGTGTAAAAGATAGAGAGATATCATCTATGATCATCAAAGTACAGAGACATCACAGAAAGACATATACTGCACTCTTCGGTATCTGATTGAATTCAGAATGTTTCTACATGAAAACACTGCCTGTTGGCTTGAAAGGCCTAAATCACCAGGAATTAGAATGAAAAAATCGTTAATAACAGGTGGGAGAAATCATGACTTAAGATCTGTGGGTGATATAGACATATATCCTTTTCTACACCATGAAGTTTAAAACATAGAGAGATTTCATCTATGATTATCAAAGTAAAGAGAAGTCATAGAAAGATATATACTGCAATCTTAGGAGTCTGATTGAATTCAGCAGTTTTTTCCCTGAAAACTCTGTTTTATTGCTGAAAGGCCTAAAAAGAAGAATTTGAATGAAAAAAGTTTTAATAACAAGTGAGAGAATTCATTACTTAAGATTTTTGTGTGATATGGACTTATATTCATTTCTACCCCATGAAATGTAAAACATAGAGTTCATCAATGATCACCAAAGTACAGAGAAGTCACAAAAGTATATATACTGCATCATTTGAAGTCTGATTGAATTTAGAGGTTTCTCTCTGAAAACACTGCCTGTCAGCCTCAATGGCATAAATCAGCAGGAATTTGAATGAAAAAGAGTTCATTACCTTGGGAGAAATCATGACTTAAGATCTTTGGATGATATGGACTTATATCCTTTTCTACCCCATGAAGTAGATAATTAGAGAGATTTCATCTATGAACACCAAAGTACAGAGAAGTCACAGAAAGGTATATACTGCACCCTTTAGAGTCTGATTGAATTCAGGAGGTTTCTCGCTGAAAAGGTTTACAGTTGGCTTGAAAGGCCTAAATCAGAAGGAATTTGAATGGAAAAAAGGTTAATAACAAAAAAATCATGGAAAAAATCATGAATTAAGATCAGTGGGTGAAATGGATATATCCTTTTCTACCTCATGTAGTGTAATACATAGAGAGATTTCATCTATGATCATCAAAGTAAAGAGAAGTCACAGAAAGATATATACTGCACCCATTGTAGTCTGATTGAATTCAGAAGGATTTTCTTTGAAAACAATTCCAGTTGGTCTGAAAATCCTAAATCAGCAGGAATTTGAATGAAAAAAGTTTTAATAACAAGTTGGAGTAATCATGACTTAAGATCCGTGGGTAATATGGACTTATATATTTTCTACCAGATGAAGGAGAAACAGAAATTTCATCTATAAAAATCAATGTGCAGGGTAGTTCCATTAAGATATATACTGCACCCTTTGAAGTCTGGTTGAATGCAGGAGGTTTCTCACTGAAAGCACTGCATGCTGGCCTGAAAGGCCAAATCAGCAGTAATTTGAATGACAAAAGGGTTTATAACAAGTGGGGGAAATCAAGATTTAAGATCTGTGGGTAATATGGACATATATTCTTTTCTACCCGAGGAAGTGTAAAACATAGATTTCATCTATGATCGTCAAAGAACAGAGAAGTCACAAAAAGATATGTACTGCACCCTACCTAGTCTGATTCAATACAGAGGTTTCTCACTTAAGACACTGTCCATAGCCCTGAAAGGCCTAAATCAGCAGGAATATGAATGAAAATAAGGTTACTAACAAGTGGGAAAATTCATAACTTAAGATCTGTGGGTGATATGGACTTATATCCTTGTCTACTCCATGATGTGTAAAACATAGAAGATTTCATCTATAAAAAACAACATTCAGGGAAGTTCCATAACAATATACATGCACCCTTTGGAGTGTGATTCAAGTGAGAATGTGTCTCGCTGAAAACATAGCCTGTTGGCCTGAAAGGCCTAAATCAGCAGGAATTTGAATGAAAAAAGGGTTCATAACAGGTGGGAGAATTCATGACTTAGGTTCTGTTAGCATTTGGGACTTATATCTTTTTCTACTACATGGAGTGTAAAACATAGAGAGATATCCTCTATGATCATCAAAGTAAAGAGATGTCACAGCAAGATATATACTCCACCCTTTGGAGTCTGACTGAATTCAGTAGGTTTCTCCCTGAAAAAAATGCAGGGTGGCCTGAAAAGCCTAAATCCACAGGAAGTGAATGAAAAAATGATTAATAACATGTAGAAGAAATCATGACTTAAGACCTGTGGGTGATATGGACTTATATCGTTTTCGACCCCATGAAGTGTAAATCATAGGTTTCATCTATGATCATCAAAGTACAGAGAAGTCACAGAAAGACATATACTTCACCATTTGGATAATATTTTAATTCAAAAGGATTCTCTGCAACCTTTGGATTTTGAATGAATTCAGGAGGTTTCTATCTGAAAGCACTGCCTGCTGCTCTGAAAGGCCTATATTAGCAGAAAATTGAATGAAAAGGGTTAATAACAACTGGGAGAATTCATGGCTTAAGAACTTCTCGTGATATGGAATTACATGCTTTTCTACCACATGAACTGTAAAACATAGATTTCATCTATGATCATCAAAGTACAGAGTAATCACAGAAAGACATACATTGCACACTTTGTAGTCTGATTGAATTCAGGAGGTTTCTCACTGAAGACAGTGCCATTGGCCTGAAAAACCTAAATCAGCAGGAATTTAAATGAAAAAATGGTTAATAACAAGTGGGATAAATCATGAATTGAGACCTGTGGGTGATATGGACTATATCCTTTTCTACTACATGAAGTTTAAAACATAGAGGGATTTCATCTATGATCATCAAATACAGAGAAGTCACAGAAATATATAATACTACACCCTTTAGAGTGTGATTGATTTCAGGAGGTTTCGCCCTGCAAAAACTTCCTGTTGGCCTGAAGGTCCAAAACAGCAGAAATTTGAATGACATAAGGGTTAGCAACTATTGGGAGAAATCATGATTTAACATCTCTAGGCTATATGGACTTATATCCTTTTCTACCCCATTTAGTGTAAAACAGAGAGAGATTTCTTCTAAGATCATCAAATTATAGAGAAGTCACAGAAATATATATAATGGACCCTTTGGAATATGAATGAATTCAGTAGATTTCTCACTGAAGATATTGCCTGTTGGCCTGAAAGGCCAAAATCAGCAGGAATTTCAATGAAAAAGGGTTAATAACAAGTTGGAGAATTGATGACTTAAGATCTGTGCATCATATGGGCTTATATCTTTTCTGTCCCATAAAGTGTAAAACATAGATTTCTACTATGATTACCAAAGTACAGAGAAGTCCCAGTAAGATATATACTGAACCCTTTGGTGTCTGATTGAATTCAGGAGTTTACTCCCTGAAAACACTGTCTTATTGCCTGAAAGGCTTAAAATAAGTGGAATAATAATGAAAAAGGTTTTAATAACAAGTGGGAGAAATCATGAGTTAAGATCTGTGGGTGATATGGAGTTATATCCTTTTTTACTCTAAGAAGTGTGAAATAGAGAGATTTCATCTATGATCATAAAAGTTTAGAGATGTCACAGCAAGGTATATACTGCTCCTTTTGGAGACTACTTGAATTGAGGATGTTTATCCCTGAAAACACTTCCAGTTGGCCTGAAAAATCTAAATCACCAGGAATTTGAATGAAAAAGGGTCAATAACAAATGCCAGAAATCATGACAAGATCTGTGGGTGATATGAATATATCATTTACTAACCCATGAAGTGTAAAACATAGAGAGATTTCATCTATAAACATCAATGTACAGGGAAGTTCCATAAAGATATATACAGCACCCGTTGGATTGTGAATGAATTCAGGAGGTTTCTTGTTGAAAGCACTGCCTGTTGCTCTGAAAGGCCTAAATCAGCTGGAATTTGAATGATAAAAAGGGTTAATCACAAGTGGGAGAACTCATTACTTAAAAACTGTGGGTGATATGCACTTATATCCTTTTCTACCACATGAAGTGTAAAACATAGAGATCATCTATGATAATCAAAATACAGAGAAGTTACAGTAAGTTATATACTGCACACATTGTAGTCTGATTGAATTCAGGAGTTTTCTCACTGAAGATAGTGCCTGTTGGTCTGAAACACCTAAATCAGCAGTAATTTGAATGAAAAAAGGGTTAATACCAAGTTGGACAAATCATGACCTAAGATCTTTGGGTGATATGAACTTATATCCTATTCTACTCCATGAAGTCTAAAACATAGAGATTTCATCTATGATCCACAAAATACATAGAAATCATAAACGATATATACTGGACCTTTTAGATTCTGATAGAATTCAGGAGGTTTCTCGATGAAAATACGGCCCTTGGTTTTTAAGGCCTAAATCAGCAGGAATTTGATTTAAAAAAAAGTGTTACTAACAAGAGGAGAAACCATGCTTAAGGTCCGTGGATGATATGGATTATATCCTTTTGTTCCCCACAAACTGTAAAACATAGAGATATTTCTTCTATGATCATCAATTACAGAGAAGTCACAGAAACATATATACTGCACCCTTTGGAGTGTGATTGAATTCAGGAGGTTTTTAGCTGAAAACACTTCCGTTGGCCTGAAGGTCCTAAATCAGCAGGAATATGAATGGAAAAAATGTTAATAACAAGTGGAAGAAATCATGACTTAACATCTGTGGGCGATATGGACTTATATTATTTTCTACCCCATGAAGTGTAAAACAGAGATTTCACCTATGTCCATCAAATTATAGAGAAGTCACAGAAAGTTATATACTGCATTTTGGAATCTATTT
Source organism: Uropsilus gracilis (assembly GCA_004024945.1). Classification (NCBI taxonomy): domain Eukaryota; kingdom Metazoa; phylum Chordata; class Mammalia; order Eulipotyphla; family Talpidae; genus Uropsilus; species Uropsilus gracilis. The sequence goes on from PVHY01027572.1 coordinate 15,049, forward strand.
GAATTCAGGAGGTTTCTCCTTGAAAACACTTCCAGTTTGCCTGAAAGGCCTAAATCAGCAGGAATTTGAATGAAAATAATGTTAAGAACTAAAAAGACACTTCACCAAAGAGGAGATACAGATGGCGAATAGACATATGAAAAAATGCTCCACCTCACTAATAATTAGGGAAATGCAAATTAAAACCACATTGAGATACCATCTTACACCTGTAAGAATGGCCCACATAAATAAAACAGACAACAAATGTTGGCGCGGATGTGGAGAAAAAGTAACTCTCCTACACTGCTGGTGGGAGTGCAAACTGGTCCAGCCACTATGGAAGACTGTGTGGAGGACCCTCAAACAATTGAAAGTGGACTTACCATTCGACGCAGCAAACCCACTACTAGGAATCTACCCAGAGGACATGAAGACATTAATTCAAAAGGACACATGTACACGCATGTTCATTGCAGCCCTGTTTACAGTTGCAAAGAATTGGAAACAAACCAAATGCCCCCAAACAGATGATTGGCTAAAAAAAATGTGGTACATATACACGATGGAATACTACGCATCCATCTAGGAGGACAAACACATGTCATTTGCAGCAACCTGGATGGAACTAGAAAGACTCATATTAGCAGAAATAAGCCAAAAAGAAAAAGAGAAGTACAGGATGGTCTCACTTAAATGAGGGATATAGGGAAAATCAAACAAACAAATAAAAAAATGAAAACAACCAATGGGACAGAACCATGGAGCGAGAGAGGAGAGGGAAGAAGGCAGGGGAGGTAAAGAGCACAAAAGATCAGGATAGTTAACAAATGTTAGTGAAGTGGGAAAGCCCCGGGGTAAAAACAAAACCAAAAAATAAAACAACAACAACAAAAAACCACACACACACTTACCATATATCGGAAGAGAATAACAGGCCAAACAACCAACAACTAAACATCAACTTAACCAAACAACAATTTGGAGAAAAATGGGAGGAGTGAGTGAAGGGGGGATACAGAGGGGAGATATGGAGGGAGGAGGAAGGGGGATACAGAGGGGGA
>PVHY01027573.1:0-16056 GCA_004024945.1 Uropsilus gracilis
TATAATCCTTAGAGGAAATATAAGAGAATAATTTTGTGATCTCATGTTAAACTACTCTTAATTTCAGAAATTATTTTAAATTAAGATAGACCTCTAGGGGCAATTTCGCCTTTTCCTTTTACTAGAATAATTTTTGTTCTCTGTCTGTTGTAACCATATGGCCAAGTCTTTAGAACACCAGCCCTACACTTAGTAAAGAAATTAGTCAGACATCACAGGTAAATTGCACTTTATAAAACTATATATGTTAAAAGTAGTATATGAAAGCACTTTCACATATTTTTTAAATTGTATATAATTCCTTTAGTCATCCTTGCAAAGTATTCTAAACATAGAATACAGTATGGTCGAGTGTCAGTATATCTTCATATGTTAGATGATCTCTCTGTTCATGCTTATATTGGAGGTTCACTATGACAGAGTCTACCACAATATTAAAAATTTTATATTGTTCTGTGAAATATTTTTCATTGTTTTTATTACACCATATAGCAGTAACTGAATTTGTATATGCTAAATACATAAATGGTGTTCATATTACATTCTACTTATTCTGTTTATTTTTTGCTTTTTTATCATATATACATATTATATATAAAATACTATTTATTGTTGAAAATGGCATCAGTGCATTATTTTCTTATAGCTAGTAGCATTCTATTGTATACATAAATCATATCTTCTTAATCCACTCATCTGTTTTTGGGTGCTTAGGTAATTACAGTTTACCCATTGTGAACAGAGCAGCAGCAATGAATATAGATGTGCACATAGTCCTTCAAATTAGTGTTTGGTATTCATAGTTTAGCTGTTTAGGTGTAGAATTACTGAATTTTATGGTAAATCTATTTTCAAGGTTTAATGTTTAGAGTTCACACTATTTTCTGTAGGAACTAGATTAGTCTAAATCAGCACCAAGAATATATAGGAATTCTTTTTCTCTACACACTTACCAATATTTGTTGCTTCTAGTCTTTTTAGCTCAGCCATTCTCAAAGGTTTAAGGTGTTGACTCATTATTATATTGATCTACATTTCAGGTAAAACTTCTTTAGAAAACAGTCTATAAAATATTGAACAATACATGGGGATAAACTTAGCAAATGAACTAAAGGACCATTGCACTGAAAACTGTAAGACACCATTAAAAGTAATAGGAGAAAAAACAAAATGAAACAAAAATACTCCCTGTCAATATGTTGGAAGAATTAATTTTACAAAATGGTAATCTTGCCTTAAACAATATACACATCAAATGGAATTGCTATCAAGGTTTTAATGGTTTTCTTCAAAGAAATTGTGCAAACATTACTGGAATTTATAGGGAACTACAATATAGATTGTTTTGAAATATGAATGCAGCTGTTATCAACAATCAACTATACATTGACTTGAACTTATAGATTTACTCTACTGATTCAATGTTACTAAGATTTTTTAGTGATCAAATCATATGGCTTTGTGTGTGTATAGGTGTCTGTGTGTGCATATATGTGTGTGTGTATATATTCATGATATATTCATGTCATCTTCAAATATTGATAGTTATACTTGTTCTTGCCCAATTGAGATTTCTTTTATATATGTCTCTTGCCTAATTTCTATTCTAGGAATTCCAATACTCTTGATTATCATAGACTAAATGGGTATTCTTGCTTGTAGCTGATCTTAAACAAAAAGCTCTCAGATTCTTACGAATCAGAATGTTATCTGTTGGATTATAGTGCATGCTCTTCATTATGAATAGGTGTGTTCCCTATATTCCCATTTTAAAGGTTTTTGTCATAAATTAATGTTAAATCTTTCTCAATATCTTTTGATATGATATGTGGTTTTTAATCTTTCATTTTTGTTTTTGATGTGGTAAGCTACGTTGATTGATTTTCAAAGGTTGGAGTTTTCTTCAGTCTTGGAATAAATTCCACACAGTCATGATGTGCAATTCCTTTTAAAGTATTATTGAATTCAATTTTCTAAGCTTTTGTGGAGGATATATATATCTATCTGTAAATAATAATGGTATGCAGGGGCAAAGAGGGAGTTAAAAAATAATGGTATGCATTTTTTTTGTGATCTCTGTCTGCTTTTGGTACACCTAAGAGTTAAAAACAAAATAAATGATATTTCAGTGGCTAAAATAGACAGGATATATCTTATAAAGGAACTCCAATCAGGTTTCATTAGACTGCTCTGAGAAAACCATAAAAACAAAAAAATGTATAGTGTAATGTCTTCAAGATAATTAAAGAAATAATACCAAGCAAAAATACTAAATTCTGTAAGGCTTCCCCTTATATAGGATGAAATAAAGAACTTTCTAGACTGATAGAACTTGAAGGATTTCACAAACACTAAAATCTTAAAACAATATTGACTGTAACCCCCTTATATCAATTGAAGAGAAGAAAATACATCAAAAACTGAACTGAAGAATTAAATCAATAGGTTCAATAGACATCCATATGACATCAGCATACACAGATCTGAGTGTACATTCTTCTCAAGTGCAAATGAAATATTCTCCAGAACAGACAACATGTTAGGTCAAGTATCAATAAATATGTGAAAATTAAAATCATATCTTGTATTTTCTCTAATCACAGTGGTATCAAATTCGAAACCAACTGTTGAAAAAAGTGCTGAAAAGACTTCAAATATGGGCACTGAAAAATGTATTATTTAATGAGTATTGAGTTATTAAGGAAATCAGATAAGATATATTAAAGTACCTGGAAATGAAGCACTGAATTAAAGGAAAAATGGGACAGAAGAAAAGATGTACTATGAGGGAAGTTTAGCAGTATAGGCTCATATAATAAAATAAAGCTTAAATAAATAATCTACTCATGTCCTTTAAGAAACTAAAATAAAGAAGAAAACCAAAAAGACAGCAAAAGGAATTAAAAATTAGAGTAAAAATAAATGAATAGAAATAAAACATGCACTTCAATAGATAAATAAAATAAAAAGCTATATTTAAAAATATTTCTAATTAGGCTATCAAATGATAAAAAGGAGAAAACTAAAATAGAATAGAATCAGAAATGAAAAAGAAGTTATAGCAGGCATCTCAGAAATATAGAATACTTTAATTACTACAAACATTTATATGGCAATAAATAGAATAACCTGTAAGAAATTGGCAAATTCATGTAAGTATACAAAGTTTAATACTGAGTCATAAAAAAAATATCTGAACCGAACAATTGCAAACAAAAAATAGAAATATTATCCAAAAACAAAGATTACGACCAGACTGTCTTGCAAGATGAACTGATACTTGCTTCTTCTCAAACACTTTCAAAATAAATGAGGAAGAGAGAATCTTTCCAGTTATTCTTAATATTAGAGAACTATTATAACAGTTCATGGATTCAAATGCTTTGTTTACTCCGTATCACTATGTGCTTTTCAAATACAGCCCTTTCAAAGTATATTTGTAGGATGAAAACCCATACAATACAATGCCCCCCCATTCGCCCACTATAACACTTGATAGCGAAATGAGATGAATTTTGTAAAATACTATGTTGGGGAAATATTTTTATTGATTATTTCTTCTTAGAGCTATACAAATCACATTAATGCATTAAAAATTCTATTGTCTTCCATTAAGAAACAATTTTTTATAAGTATGTCTTTCAAAACTTTGAGTTTTGAAAACAGAGTTAACAGTTACTAAGTTTTACAAAGATGTTAAGGTATGTTGATAAAGCATACTATTCAAAAATACCTTTAGACAGAATTTCATCCTCTACCCTTATCTCACACTGTACACAAATAAACAACTTTCGGCTGGTTAAGAAATTAATGGAACAATAAATACTAAAACAACAACAACAAAAAAAACTAAAGTAAAAACCAATGATTGAAACTAAAGATAATAAAATTGATTATAAATAGACACAGGAAATTATTAGAAGGAAATATTGACTAAGTTGTCTGTAGGACTGGTCATAATAAAGTAGTGATAGTACAACTTATAAAATTAAGCATGTGTTCTATATGTGCATGGATATTCATAGTCCCTTTTAAAAATAAAAGTATTAATTTACTTTTTTACCTAATTTCTACTAACATTTGATAAAAGTTCTTTTTAAAATATAGTAGAGAAGAAAAGGAGTCCATACTCTTCAATCAAAAGTAAAGTTTTACACTTTCCATACAAATTCTGTACCTTCACTGTCTTGTGAAGAATAACCCCTATAATCTTCTAAAAAGTTTTCTTTCATTCCCACTCACATACTTAAATATATATTTTATGCTTCTGATCTATGTTTACATAATTTCCTTTTTGATTTCTCAGCAACTACCCCTATAAGAAATTTAGTGTGTGATTTGTCAGACATACTTATGTTACCAAATATATACAAAATGCTTATCAAATATTTACATGCACATAAATGTAATCTTTCCATTTGATAAGTTTAAGGGAAAGTCTCTGGGTAAATACTCTAAAGACCCTTCTAGTTCTCAGATTCAGTTCCCTGTCAGCACATCTTTGATCTAACAGCTTAGTGAGCTCTCACTAGAGTCAACCCACGCTCCTGTTCAGCTTTTCAATCATGCCCTCACTGACCCTGGCCAATATGACCCAATTTCTTCTTTACAGCATTATAGAATTTTGATCCACAACTTTTCCACTTCAACTAGTATTGAGTCCTAGATAAAATTTTCAAGGGATCACCACAAACAATTTTATTTAGCTTATGAAAGTTCAAGAGCTGTGAAGTGACTTCTCACCCGACTTAAACTCTTCTAAGCCAGTTTAAAGAGTTATCCACAAAACATTAGAATTTCCATGTTAAAACTGTTAAATAAACATAAATAAATAAAGCCAAAATCATGTCCATTGCTTGAGAGATTCTTTATAAGGAAGAATTTCATTATATATTGTAATTACTGCCAAAGTGTTTTTCTATCAGTGATATAGCATTTAATCAAGAATAATTTCTAACACATTCTAATAAAATAAATGGCTTTAAATAGTATTTGTTAATGCTTTCTAAGAAAATTTATTTTCCACAAAATTGTCATTCTATTATTTACTCAAAAAAATGATTTTTAATAGACTAATTCAACACCAAAGGAAGTTGGGAGTCTGAGAAACTCAGGAAAGTCTCAAAACTAAAACCAAGACAAAAAGTTTATTATGGGATTTTTGTAAATGGCTTAGATAATGCATTCTACCTTCTGATTCAACATTATGCCTCACACAAAATTAAAGAACCCCGACAAAGATTTGTTATGATGCTACGATTTCATTTTTCAAATTTACATGCCATATTTTATAAAAATAAAGGCTATTTGAATAACTATAGAATGGCCATTTAAAATAAATAGATATTTTGTGCACCTATAATATTTATCTTCTTGGAATGTAATCATAAAGCTAAAGTTAATCACTCATATAAGTTACGCAAATAATTTGGGGATGTAGAGTTCTTTATTCTTAAAACTTGATGTTAAACTAAGTAGCGTTTTCTGGTTGACTAAATAAACAATTTGCTCTATGACTTCCAAAGTAAATTTACTGGCTTAGATAACCTTTATTGAACTTAGTAAAGAGTTCTTTACCTACAAAATCTCTGTTAATCTAATTAAATCCATGAAAATCTCATAGAAAGAGGCATGTTTTGAATAAAATACATTTACTTCATTTTTACTCTCTTAATATTAATTTCACAGTGTTACTATAAGCATAAAAACTCTGTCATGAGGAAAATACTAGTTGAGAAATAAAAAAAAGTCTAAGTATTTTTCTCTTCCTACTCATTTTTTATTAAAGTTGTAAGTGAAATGCAATTTAATCACTCAATCAAAAATATCACAAAATGTATTAAAGTAAATATGGAAAAGAAAATATTACTGTGTTTTTACCTTGTTATAAAAATAAGAATATACTTTGTGGACTGATTAATTATTTTAATTCAAAATTGAACAATTTGAAAACATTAATTACATTGTATTAATAACAGATTATTAAATAAATGCACTTTGCATTTAAAATATTTAAAAAAACATCTTATTGTTTCACTGAATTATTTTATATTAAGGTAACATTGATTTACAGTAGTTTATGTCATTCAGAGGTACAAGTTTACACATTTTCCGAAGTATGTTACTATATCAGATGCACCACTAAGGTACCACATAATGCTCCACCCCAGCTATTAGGCCTCTTTCACCTCATTCTCCACCAGCTAACTATCCCCTCTGGCAATTTCAACTCCAGTCAGATTTCTAATTTGGTTTAATTTTATCTGCTTTTTTTAAAAATTACTATTGTCTATATTATACATATATGTGAAATCATTCGGTCTATCATTCACATTCTGTTTATTTTATTAGCATAATCTTCAGTTCCATCCATGTTGTTGAAAATTAATATGCTATCTTTTTTTAAAGCTAACAAGCAATTTCACACTAGGTATGTACCTGAAGATGAAAAATAGTAATTCAGAGGAATTTTGTCCTTTTATGTACAAAACCCAATTATAAAAAAGAATCTAAGTATCCAACAAGAGATTGGTAGAATGATACAACTGTTGTATATGAATCAGTAATTGTTTATAATATTTTTCAAAGATTCCTATATTTCAAATTGATTGTAATTTGTGTCTCCCTAAAATAGAAAAAAAATTTTCATTGTGTTCAGTTCTCTTTTTTTAAGCATGATACCATATAATGTCCATATCACAAATGAAATATCAAACTACATTTATTAGTACTTCCATAAATGCTAGAAATTACCTATATAAATGCTTAAAAAGGCTGAAAATTAAATGGTTAATATTCTTCACTATTTGAAGCACAAATTATACAATAATAAACATTGCACAGGTTACATGTACATAAATGTATATTTTACACACATGCATATATGTTTCTGTGTATTATATATGCTAATATGCATATATTTACACATAGAAAAGTTACCTTTTATATTAACTTGTATATTTGCAAATAATTGCTTATGTCCATCTTTTTAAGCAAAAAAATATTTAGAATCAAAGTTACACACAAACCTACTAAAAATGCAGATTTTTTTGAACCTTGTTTAGATGTTTTTGTACTGATCTTACACTTAATTTGATACTATTTACAGTCTTGGGGGAATTTAAAATGAAAATAATGGGTTAGCATTTAAGATAAAATTTGAGTTTTTGTTTTGTGAAAATGAATATTAACCCATTTTCATGTTAGACCAGAATACTAGCTTTTTTCTTCTCTCTTCAAGATCTTTGGTAAACCAACCAATGAAACCATACAAAAATGAAAGACAGCTCAGGTGGGAAAACAGTAACAATATGACTAAAATTTTAAAGCAAGAAAAAGGAGAAAAACGTTCTAAATAAATCTCAATGGGTAGATGAAAGGGTATGTGCGTGTTGAATGGAAGAGCTATAGCATAAAATCAGTGTCTCCAAATAATATAGAATATATATAATATAGAATAATATAGAAAAGTTATTCTCAGTTTTCCAGTTACATTAAGAGTTCTATTTAAATAGTAACATACTATTCAAAACAAGTGGTTACTGCTGTTGACATAATTACCAGTTGCAGAATGCAGAAAAAATCTTTGTGAAGTCTTCACTTCCATGCCTAGGGAATACATTAGCTGAGATTTCATGGATATGTGGATATGTATAAGTATATTTGTATGTGCTTGTGTCTGCAAATATAATAGAAGCATAATTGAAAAAATTCAAGTACAAGTAATAGGCAGACCAGGAAGGCATAACTTAGAAATATGATATTCTGAGAGACGCTTACAATAATTTTCTTTTCTAAGTTCTCTAATTTTCTACCAATAACTGTATAGTTTTTAAGTAAACACATCATGCATTGAAAAAGGAAAAGAGTATGGCAATATAACCAAATACCTATGTAGTAAAATATTAATACTGAGTTTCTTGTTTAATGCAAATAAGATAAAACAATATACCTTTCCTCCCCTCAACAGAGTCATCAATAATCACTTTCAACTTACAAAGCAAAAATTGCATGTTGATATGTCCTTTCTCATGAAACTTGTTTCAAGAGAAAATTAGAAATTGGAGGCTTTTGTGTTGTGACTTTACTTGGATTTATGCGTATTATTTTTGTAGAAGTTAAGCTTAGTTAATAATTGGATGCTTAAGAAAGAATATCCTGAAGTATGCAGTGATTTTAAAAAACAAATAGTTTAGCCTCAGTAAAAAAAAAAAAAAAATCACATTTAAAAATAAACAAACAAACAAATAAATAAATAATTGCTGTTTCCCATGTAATCCTTAGTATGTCTAAAGTTCTGGTGTCTGTCTTACATAGAAGAGGAAACTCATTTGATTCCACTACTCTGGAGCAGAAATATTAAATAAGACCAGTTCCTGATAACTTTTAACAATGGAATTACCAGAGCAGCCCCAAAGTGCTTTATTCTAGCAGAGTCTTTGACAAAAGGATTAATTTATGTGTGTTTGAACTACTCTATTTAGATTTTGTTTTATACAATTGATCACAATTCCTACTTCATATGTTAAGGAAAGTAAATGATAATAATTTTGAAACCTTTGATGATAAGCAACATAAACTCACTTTGGTGTACATAACTTTTTTTTTTTTTTCAAAGCAGTAGTTGCCACATCAACAAATTAAAACAAAAAGTATAAAATTAAATCTTAATTAGCAGCTATAAAGATGTATAGAGAATTATTTTAAAGTTTTTCAACAATATTATGTAACTACAAAGTGTTCCATATGTGATAATGCACTCCAGATTCAAATGCCCATGAGTGAAAATCTGAAAATAGATTAAATCACAATTCATCCCCTAGTAAGGAAATTGGTACCAGTTGAGTCATTGTGACTGACAGTTTCAATGGAATGGATTACATGTCACTTCTATGGTGTTATTATTGAAACTTAAGGATGGAAGAAAAAAAGAATATAATTCCCTCATATTGTTAGGACACATTAAATATAAACGTCATCTTTTGATCCAAATGCAATTAAAATGCCTCAATATTAAATACAGATCTGTTTAATATATTCAACACATCTGTGAACAAATAAAAAAATATTACCTGCAGCAAAAAATAAACAATCTAAAGGCATTTCCCATAATGGCATTTAAATTCAAGAACAAGGTATCTGAACTATATCTCTTTTTTTTTCTTACTTTATAGTATTTGAGAAACTGCAAGCTAAATTTAACCACACCCAACATGCTATATAATACCAGGAAAAGAAGAACTAATTCAAAAAATTATAATTCATGTGAAAGCAGAAATAGAGGTATACATTAGAATTCTAAATTCTGTAACTATTTGCAGCATTGCAGTTGGTAATTATGACTTCCCCTTCTATTTCCCATATGTTTCAGTTAGCATTCTTTAACTAGAAGTACTTTGCAAATGTTTTTGAATTTTTGAAATTATGCCTGGTTTAGTTTTCAAAAGAAATCAATGGTCATATAATTACATTAATTTCTTATCCAAGACTATTCTCTTTCCTTCTTTGTATGCAGCAAACTATAGAAATACTCTATATCTAAAAATCATGACAATCATCCAACCAAACTCATTATATATATATATCTATATATATATATATAGATATATATATATATAGATATATATATAGTTTTGTTTTTTTTTTTGGTCCCACTTTACTCTTGACAGGTATTTAAAATATCCAGATAGTGACTTCAGATTCTATCAAGCTCCTAATTGTATTTCCTGGTGAAAGATTTTCTCATTTAATTATGAACACTTCCAAACAAACTGAAGTAGTCATACAGATTATAGGCAAATTTTTTAAGTATGCTGCTCAATGTATTCTTATAAAACATCATCTTTATATGCACAGAATGTAACCCATATAATTACATGTTAATTTCCCTGATTGCTAGTGATGTTGAACAATTTTTCATGTGCCTGTTGGCCATTTATTTTTCCTCTTTGGAGAAGTGTCTCTTTAGTTCTTCTCCCCATTTTTTTGATTGGGCTTCTTGTTTTGTTTTTGTTTAGTTGTGTGAGTTCCTTGTGGATATTTGTTATTAAACCCTTATCACTCTTGTAGGGGGCAAAAAAATTTTTCCCAATCTGTTGGGTTTCTTTCTGCTTTTTTCTGTTGACTTTTTTGCTGTACAGAACTTTTTAGTTTGATGTAGTCCCATCTGTTTATGTTTTCCTTCATTTTATTTTGCCATTTATAGACATGACTAGAAAGAGATTTCTGAATTGTAATTCATGGTAGGTTTTGCCTAAGTTTTCCTCTATGTAGATTATGGTTTTAGATCTTACATCCAAGTCTTTTATCCATTTTGAGTTGGTTTTTGTATATGGTGTTGTACAAAAAAGAGAGTTGTCTTGGTTCATTTTTTTTAATGTCTTGGTCCAGTACCATTTGTTGAAAAGGCTATCTTTGTTTTAATGTAGATTTTTCACTCCTTTGTCAAAGATTAGTTGACTATATATATGAATGGTTTTATTTCAGGGTACTCAATTGTGTTCCAATAATCACATTCTCTGTTGTTATATCAGTACTATGTTGTTTTAGTTATTATGGCTTAATAGTATAATTTGAAGTCTGGAATATTTAAGCATCCATTTCTCTTTTTCTGGCCAGGAGACTTTTGATAGTCAATGTCTTTTGTTATTCCAAATGAATTTCAGTAATATTTGTTCTATCTATTTAAAGAATGCCATTGGAATTTTTAGGGAGATTGTGTTGAGTCTGTAGATTGCTTTTGGAAGGATGGCCATATTTATGATGTTAATTCTACCAATCCATGAGCAGGCAATGTTTTTCCATTTCCTTATTTTGTCTTCTATCTCTTTTAGCAGCATTTTAAAGTTCTCTTTGTATAAATTTTTCACAATGAGATACCAACTTATACCAGTAAGAATGGCCCACATTAAAAAAGTGGGCAACAACAAGTGTTGATATGGATGTGGAGAGTAAGGTACACTCTTACACTGCTGGTGGGAATGTAAAGTGGTCCAGTCACTATGGAAAGCAGTGTGAAGGACCCTCAAACTAATGAAAATGGAACTACCATTTGACCTAGCAATCACTCTTCTAAAAATCTACCCAAAGGAGACCTCAGTGTGGGTACAAAGGGACACCTGTTCTTGGATATTTACTGTAGCATTATTTATAATTGCCAGGACATGGAAACACCCAAATGTCCCAAAATAGATGAATGGGTGAAAAAGATGTGGTATATATACACAATGGAATATTACCCATCAATTAAAACAGCAAATTTGATGATTTTTATAACATGGATATACTTAGAAGAAATCATATTAGCAGAAACAAGTCAGAAAGAAAAGACAGAAACCAAATGGTTTCACTAATATATGGACAACCAAACAAAAATACACAAGTGGGGGTGAGAGAGGCAGCTGGAATGGCCAGGGAGGGGAGGTATTGGGTGACCCTCAGGGATTACAATGATGTGAAATATATGTATATATAAATGGATTATTTAAAATAAAAAATAATTACATTGTTGTTAACTGTACAAATATACATGCTAATACATACACAGGGGCAACTGTGGAAGCGACTGCAATACAATTTTCTGGTTTAAAGGATTTATACCATCCTGAAAGGGAGAATATCAATACATTCATGTTTTTTAGATCATGTAAAAGTCCTTAAAAATGATTTTCATGTTAACATCAATTAGGAGCAGTCTAGAGACAAAGTGAATAGTGGTTGAGTGAGAACTCAATAGCATGCATGGACAGGTAGGCAAGGACAGCTTGGTTCACATCAGTCTTATTTTGTCTTGGGCCTATTTCCATATGGCACTTGTGACATGGTGTCACTATATAAATTCAACTGACAGCTAGTTTGATATGATAGTGTTTAATTCACTGTGCTGCTAAAGTTACTTGTTTCCCATTTGTTAGTTACTTAATTTCCAGTAAATCTTGGGCTGGCAAAGAAAGTATATATTTAAAAGAATAGTGCTTACTTGTCCAAAGTAATAGGGTCTTAATGCTGTGAGTTTCTGAAATTATTTTGTTTTTGGCAATTTTCAGACTCTATAAAGCATCACAATCCATTAAGGATACTTCAAATTCAATAAAATCTTCCAAAACATAAGTATCAAATTGAAATAAAAATCACTGCATTTGTGAGGGGGCAGTTTAAGAATTATTCTACTGTTTAATTTTAAGCACATCTGGTAGTATTTTAGGTTTTAAGTAAATGGTTAACAGCCAGGCAATTGAATACCATACAGTTTGTCTCAAAAACTCAGAGAGCTACCAATAAATGTTTGTCTTCTAATAATTAGTAACTTCCATTTCCTCTCCTAATGCATCTCTATTCCTACATGGTCCTATTTTGAGCAACACAACACAAATATTTTTAGTTTGAATAGAGAATTTCATTGTTTGCTGGTTTGGTTTAGGAAATAACATAATTTGGTTAAGTTCAGGAGATAAAACACAAAGGACATCTAATATGGATAGATGTTTCTTTCGATAAATATTTGCCTATGACTTCCACAGTTTCTATCAAGTTGCATCTATTGTATATACAGCTACTATCCCTGGATTTGCACAATTGGCCTTTCATTTTCCCCACCTGATGCACAGAGATAGTGGCTCCCTCTTTGGTTCTCCTGGGATATTTGTATGTCTTTTGTTGGTTTCCTTTTCTATGTTCCCAGTAATCTGTAAAGTTCCCTTATTAATCACATAGTTTCACCCTAGTTGTAGTTCTACCAAGTTCCTGACTGAAATAGAAAGGGAAAATCAAACATAATATTCTTCACTCTGAAGAAAAATTCTTAACTCCCAAATACTTGAATTCTTGGGAATTTCAATGAGGTATAGGACTTTTATATTTCCTGGAAATTTTTTCTCCATCTGATACACATGTTTGAACACTTGAACTGCTGATCCTGGCCTCCTAATTTATGCAAAGTCCACAGATTTAAGCTATCAGTAAGATGCTCCAGGATTCTGACCTAGAAGATTTTTAAGTTATTAATATATTTTAAGATATTATTATGGCACAGATATGAAATATCACCACATCTTAAAGTATGAATATAAAGGCTTAATTCTTTATTTACTGAAATAATCTATTTTTAAAATAAGAAATACATTTACAGGCACATAACTCATTCCCAACATCAAGGGTTTTTTATATTGTCCAAAAAAAGAGACTATATCAGGAATATCAATTATAAATGGAAATACTACCTGATTAATTTTCTTATGTCTAATGTTATTTTCCAACATGCCTCAAATTATTGCATAGTTCAAACAAGATAGCCTAATGGATAGATCATAGGTTTATCATTAACTACAACTTACAAGACTATATATGATTCAGAAGTACAGGTTCACAACTCTTCAGATATGTTACCTCAGATTATCCACAAACAATGCATCTATAGTCCTTTAGTACTCCATCAAAGTTCTTTGTCCTCCTCCCACTTTCATGGGAGAGCCCATACCCCTCAGACAGTTTCATATCTACATTCAGATTTCTAGGGTGTACTTGGTTAAGTTTTACTGTTCTCATGTTTCATTTTTATGTATTCCACATATGGTTGAAATCACTCAGCATTTACTTTTCTCTTTCAAATTTACTTAACTAAGCATAATCCCTTCTAGTTTCATCCATGTTGTCAAAAATTGCAGGATTGCATGCCTAACTTTGAATAGTATTTCATTTAACAATAACACTAACCACAAATATGAATGCATTGAACAATGAACAGAAGAATAAAATTACTGCATTGCAAAATTCTACGACATATATAAACAAAAACTAATACCAGACCTTTTCAGGTCCATAGGACCCCCCCAAAAAAGAAAAAAAAGTACTAGAGATGAATTAAATGAGTTAATGCTAAACTGAGGGAATAGATACTTTCAAGTTTATTATATAAGCTAATATTACCTTATACAAACTAAAGGGAAAAAAATTACAAATGAATACCTCTCAACAAACTAACAAACTGAATTCAGCAACATATTAAAAGGCTCTACACCAAGATCAAATGAGATTTCTACCTGAAAATAATGAAGGATTCAAAATCAAAATGCGATCAACATAGTATAGAATATTGACAGTATGAATTTTCAAGAAATAAAGGGACAGACTCTGACACTTATTCTTTCAATCAAAAGAGTATTAAAACATTTAACTCATGATAGATTAATATAGAATGATATACTTACTATTATACTTAAACAAAAAGATGGGAAATGTATACTGAAAAATTATAAACATTGCTAAATGAAGCAAAGAGGAAGTCCTATGAAAAGATATTCATGTTCATTAATGGGAATACATTATATTGTTAACAGTATAATACTACCAAAACTAAAGATTAAATCTCTATTGAAAACTCAGAGGTAATTATTAAAAAAATAAACTCCTAAAATTTATATGGAATCTCAGAGAACATCTAAATTAACAAAATCATTAAAGAACAAAGCAAAGTGAACAAACAAAGCGAAGATTTAGATTTGTTATTTCAAGATATAACAGAAAGATGCAGTAGTCAAAGTGGTGTGCAGTACTGGCAAAAGTACAGACAAAAAGACCAACAGAGTAGCATAAAGTCATAAACAAATGCTCCAATACACAGCCCAATAATCTTCAATAGATGGCCCAAAGGTATTCAAAAAGATAGAGAATTTGTAATGTATAGCCACTGTTGGTTTGGTTGTAAATAGTTTATAACCATGGAGATAAAAATAACATTTATTCAAAAAATAAAACGGAAACTACCACTAACCCAACAATTCTGGTTCTATGTACTGATTGCAGGCTCTGAAAGCAACATGTCATACATGTTTTCACTGGGAAGTCCTGGATGAGTTTTGAGTATATTATGCTAAGTAAAGTAATCTAACCATAAAAAGGCAAATATTAAATGAGTCCACTTACATTAGATATCTTAAAAAGTTAAATTTATAGAAGTAAAAATGGTTGGATGAGGGGCAAAATGGGACTTACTCTTTAAAGGGTAGAGCATTTCAGTCTTTTAAGATGTAAAACTAATGATCTGTTTCAGAACAATACTAAGTAGTAGAGCATTTGACTGTAAAGCACCACTGAAATTACACATAAGATTCGTAATGTGCATCCTATTAATTTTTACAATGTAAAAGAGAAAATAAAAATTAAGTAATTTTAAGTTGATAAACTTTTATAATGGAAAATAAATAATTTGTTAAGACTCAGTAAATGGCCTGGCACGGTGGCTCGTGCCTGTAAGCTTCAGCCTATGAAGCGGCCGGGGCTAGGGATCGCAGTTCAAGTCCCACCTGGGGCCCCTAGCGAGACCTAGTTCCAAAAAAAATAGCTGGGTGTGGTGGCGTGTGCCTGTAATCCCAGCTACCTGGGAAGCTGAGGCTGGGGATTGCTTGAATCCGTGGTACCCTGGGCAACGAGAGCCTGTGGTTCCATGGGCAAAAATAGCGAGACCTAGTCTCAACAACAACAACAAGACTTAGTAAAGGCTTATCAGAATGGAGAAGAAAAACATAAATAGAAACAAAGTGTGCGTACATGTACCTGTTTCCAATCATGAGAATATATCTTATTGAGGGATAAGAAAACACCTTCTGTGTGTTATTTCTATAAACTACTCCATACAGTATTATATTTTTATATCATCATATATATCCAAATGCTATGATTTTTCAAAACAAAGCTGCAAAATTATATGTGAGTTGTAATTTTATACTAATTGTGCCATGTAAGTTAGCAGGCACTGTTAATAATATTCCCTTGTTAACACAGATTATAGGGCAATGCTGAGACTATGAATTTTATTCCCCTAATATTTAAAGAGAATCTAAAACCAATGTGTTGTCAACTGATTTTTATATATTTGAGCCAATATATCGAATATTTACTACTTGTATAATCTACAGGTATTTAAAGAATTTTAAATAGCAATATAGCTATTTTACTGGACAAGGTTTAATCTATGTTGTTCAATATACTATGTTTACCAGCATTCTCTAATTATATTCTATGTAGTTGATTTTTATAAAATCATTTAAAAAGTTTATCACT
>PVHY01027575.1:0-16084 GCA_004024945.1 Uropsilus gracilis
CTTCCCAGGTAGCTGGGATTACAGGCGCGCGCCACCACGCCCAGCTAGTTTTTTGGAACTAAGTCTCGCTATGGTTCCCAGGCGGGACTCGAACCGCCATCCCTAGCCCCGGCCGCTTCATAGGCTGAAGTTTACAGGCACGAGCCACGGTGCCCAGCCTCTGGCACTCAGTTTTAACGACTTCTTAATGAGCTGTTAATTGGCGGTGGCCCGGAAAGGCTCCAGGCTCCAGCCCAGCGGAGCCAGGGGTTTCAGCTACATTTTCTGCATGTGGGAAGAGCTTTCGCTAACCTGCTCCCACAGGATCTGAACTACCATTCTGGATCCTTGGTGGTTTGAGGCAGGGGCAGCACGTCAGATCAGAGCCAGCGCAGGCCAGCTCCACGCAGGGCTGACCTGTGCTATCTTGGTGAGAAAGCAATCGATGAAGTCCCGGGGAGAGTTGGGGTCCAGGGTCGCCTGGTGGTCACGGACGATGCGGGCGATGAGTTCCTTCATGTGCCCGTAGTTCTTGAAAAGGCGTCGGTGCGGCCCGGGGACCCAATCCAAGAGGCCGGGAAAGATGTTGTACATCTGGGGAGGAGGCAGAGTTGGAGGGAATTGGAGATGCCGCTGTGTACGCGTGTGTGCGCGCGCTCGCGCGCCTGTAAGATGCCAGCAGTATCCGGATGGATAAAGTAGCAGGGGGAGGAGTCTGGAGGGGCTGTCTAGGATCTGAAGAGGCGGGCGGGGGCAGGTGTGCGTGTGTAGAGGCGGGGACTGGGAGTGGGCGTGGCCAGGCAATGCCGCGTACTCCGGGGCGGGATCAGGCAGTTGGATCGCTTGCGCAGCTTCCTTTCCCCCTTGACTGTGTGGAACCCCTCCAGCCCTCCGACCTTCACCCCTAACTAGGCCTCCTGACCTCTCCCCAAGGGCTGCTCATGATTTGGAAGTTGTCGTTAATGAGGCGAATAATGGTGAGCAGACGCTCATCGTCGTAGTCGAAGCGGCTGCCGAAGAGCACGGAGCAGATGATGTTGGAAACCGAGCGGCTCAGCACAAACGTAGGGTCGAAGGGCTGACCTGAGGGTGGGGCCGGGTGTCAGGGGGCGCGACTAGGGAGACGCGGTGTGCAACGACTCGGCTGGAATGCAGTGACAGAGGAGGAACATGCAGTCTGCCCAAGTGAACTGTGACCTGGTCACGAAGAACCTGCACTCATGACCACCTAGGGAGCAAGAGGACAACACCCCCAAAGTACCTGGCAGCACAGAACCCACCATACAATACCCTCTGCTAAACAGGCTGGTCATGGCCACCCCACCCACAGCATGCCTGATGTAGTTCAGCGTTTGCACAGCACGTAGCACAATGCAGCGTGGTGTGCAATGCCTGACAATACTACCACCACAGTGACACACCTGACACCCAGTGAATGGGCCAGCCATGGAGCAGACCGCTAAACAATACACATACAAGGCATATTTCCACATAGTTAACTATCCTGTGATAGCACACCCCAGAAAACTGGGTCTGGGATTTGATAGACATACTTTGGATCTTGGTTTGGTCACTTAGTCTCCATGTGATCTTTAGCTATCCTTAGTCTCCATGTGACCATGCACTACCCTTCTCAGCCTCAGTCTTCTCATCTGTAAAATGGGTTTCTCCCTGGGTATTTTCTCCTCATAGGACTGTTGTAAGGAGTTGGTGAAGGTATAAGCAGAAAGTGCTCAGCTGAGGGTCTGATGAAGCCTGTTACATATCAGGGAAGTGCGGTAGTTCCCTATCTCTCATCTCCCCCTAAAAGATCCATATCCTAATTTCCAAGAATATGTGATTGAGTTTATGATCTGGGGTGGGCATTATTCTGCAATAGCTGGGGGGAGTTAGTGTAATCACAGGGGTCCTTGCAAGTGGGAGACAGAAGGATCTGAGTAAGGAAAGGTGATGTGATGATGGAAGCAGAGATGGAGGTAGATGAAGAGGGAGGAATTGGAAGATGTCGTAGCATTGACTTTGGAGACAGTGGAAGGAGACCTGAACCAAATAATGCTGATAGCTTCTAGGGGCTACAGGAGGCAAGGAAATGAACTTTCCCTTGGAGCTTCCAAAAGGAATTAGCCCTGCTGACCCCGTGTGACCTTTAAACTTCCAGAACCATAAGAGAATAAATCTGTGCTAAGTCACTAAGATGGTGGTAATGTGTCACAGCAACAATAGGAAACTCATATGGGAAGAAGTTATTCTTTTAAATACATCACATCATTTAGTCCCTGTAGCATCACATGCCACCTTCCCATCTCCCTCAAGCCTCAACTTTTGGAGATCATGGTGGAGGACTGTTTGTCTCTCTTTGTCTCAATTACATCTGTAAAGTGGGACTCATGTGAGGATCTTCTTCGGTCTGGTGACTTTTCAAGGATTAATATTTTGCAGAAAGGATTCACCTCTAGGGAGTGCCACACATGTGGCCCGGAGGTGCCTCCAGGAATTTGGAGTACACACCCATGCCTTGGATTAGGCAGTCCTGGTCCCTAAGTATAATGGAGGTGAACTGGAAACCTGACCTTCAGTTTTGGAGGCACCATGTAAATGTCAGTTCTTTCTAGTCGCTTTCCCCCCGCCCCCATGGGGTTGGCCTCTTTGACCTGGGTTTATAATCCAGCTCTACCACTTCCTGGGTGCAGACTTAAACTTTTGGGGCTTGAACTTCATTGCCTGTGGTACTCCATAGGATTGCTGGGAGGGTAGAACTCTTAACACGTGAGTATTGTGCTTGGTATCCAGTAAACTCTTTCTTTAGTGGGCATCCCTGTGTTGAGTGTGGACTTGGGTGTCGCTAAGACAAGGCTTTCAATCTTGGCCCTTCCACTTAATAGCTTTTGTTCTGTCACCAGTTTGCATTACCTCCCTCATCATCCCACCGCTGCGCTCAAAGTACCACCCAGAGTCGGTGCTATTGGGACAGGGAACTGCCAGTCTCCCTCAAGGAAACGCCCTGTCACCAGCCGATTTACCTGCAGGGGGCGCCGCACACGTGGCCCGCTCCAGAGGAGCCTCCAAAAATTTTGCATTTACCCCCACTCTGTGGTATCAGAAAGTCCTGACCCCTAAGTAGAATGGAGGGGAATTCTGATCCCCACCTTCAGTTTTCCGAAGCTCAGCCAGCAGGAAACTGCCTTCCTCCAGGATCCGCTCCTCAATGCTCCGCTTCCCCATTCCAAAATTCCGCAGAATCTGCACAGAGAACCGCCTCAGGGCCTTCCAGCGCTCGCCATTGGAGAAGGCGATGCCTGGGGAGACAGGGCCCTCTTGGTCAGTGTCTTGTCCCCGAGGCCACTGCCCTCTGGGTCCCCTTTTCTGAGGTTTGCTAGGAGAGAGACTTGAGTCTTGACTCTCCTCCTCAGTGCTCCGTATAAGCCCTCCAGACCCTCAGGGGGCGCAAGGTGTCTCCTTCCAGATTCTGTAGGGCCTGGACTCCCTCACCACAATCCTGGTGGCTCTGCCTGACTCTCTCCCACACAGACATGCTCAGGATGGGCTACCACTGTCTGGCGATGGGGCTGTCTCTTTGTCGCTAGTATTGTCCTGTGTAGGGCTTATCACACAGGTTATGAATGTACAATAAGGGAGAAAGCAAGAAAAATGAAAACAGAGAGACTGGGAGCTCATCCAGGAACAAGGCAGATCCTGTTCTTTTCTCTTCCTGGATACAGGGGTTTTTTTTTGAGACTAGGTCTTGCTATTTTTTTTGCCTGTGGAACCCCAAGCTCTCGTTGCCCGGGGTACCACAAACTCAAGCAATCCCCAGCCTCAGCTTCCCAGGTAGCTGGGATGACAGGCTCACGTCACCACGCCCAGCTGTGTTTTTTGGAACTAGGTCTCGCTACGGGCCCCAGGCGGGACTCGAACCGCGATCCCTAGCCCCAGCCGCTTCATAGGCTGAAGCTTACAAGCACGAGCCACCATGCCCGGCCTAGGGTGTTTTTTTTTTTTTTTTTTTTTTTTTAATTTCCTAGTCAGTATAGTGTCAACTCCAGCTCACTTCCAGATTAATTTCGTTTTATTTTTGTATTGATTGCACATATATATTTTTTTGCATTGTTGTATATGGATACAGAGTCTTTGTGCAGCCTGGTCCTCCTTCCAGAACACTCTTTACCCCATGTTAGTTCCTTATGGGTCATCTTCATTTTTTTAGATTTTTAGCTTAAAGTCCCCTTCCTCCAGGAAGCCTTCCTGGTCTTCCCTTCCTGGCTGGGTCAGATGCTTCCTCAGGCTCCTATAGTAACTTCCCCCCTTACAGCTCTGGGCTGTCAGTCTGGTGATAGGGCCTATGTCTCCCATGAGACTGGGAGCTATAATAGGGTTCCCTCTGAGTGTATTTATGTCAAGTTCCTGTGAACCTAGTGGAGAACTAGATGCTAAAGAATATTGCCTTGCATTGTAGACACTATCTCATCGACTTTTTATAACAACCCTCTCATGGTAGCTGACTAAGGATCAGAGAGGGGAGATCACTTGCCCAGAGGTATACAGCCACTAGGTACTGCTACCCTCTGTGCAGAGCACTGGTTAGTTACAGATGATACATGTAGCCAGTTTTCTGTGTAAAAATAGCAAGGTGTTTTTCTCAACTACACTGTTGCATCTGCTATATCTGTTTTTAATTTTTTTCCTTTATCTGCTATATCTGGACAGATGAGGATGTTAAGATTAAGCTCAGGAAAGGGGACATGAAGGTAGAAAACATATGTATCTATCCATCCATACACACACACACACACACACACACGCAAACACACACACATACACACACCCCAGATCGCTTCAATTCCACATCCTGGTGGCAGTTGTGGCCCATCTAGTGTAGAGGCCAGGGGGAAACCCTAGCAATCCTTTAGAGGAAAAATAGTCCAGCAAGCAAGCAAATTATCAGATCCCCCCTTCAATTAGAGCTATTTTCTTCCCTCCTTCCCTTCCTTTTTCCCTACCGCCCTCTCTCCTTCAACAAGACATTTATGTTACAAAAATCGACAAGACTAGGTGATTTCCAAGTTTAAGGACAACAGGGTATTGAGTAGGGGAGAATGGAGTTAATGGCGTGAGCTGCTGGGTGGGTGGGG
The DNA here is from genome assembly GCA_004024945.1 of Uropsilus gracilis. Classification (NCBI taxonomy): domain Eukaryota; kingdom Metazoa; phylum Chordata; class Mammalia; order Eulipotyphla; family Talpidae; genus Uropsilus; species Uropsilus gracilis. The sequence goes on from PVHY01027575.1 coordinate 5,109, forward strand.
ATGGAGTGGGTAGGGTTGGAGTGAGGATGGCAATGGGGCATGGAGGGAGACTAGGGGGATTGAGGAAAAATTGGACTTGAGGTGGTTATGGGATGCAGTTGGGTTGACTAAGAAGAATTAGTTGATTGGGGTTAAACTGAGCTTGACTTTGGATAGATATTTGATGAAGCTGGTTTTGGTGATGGCAGTGGGGTTAGGGTTGAAATGGAACTGGAGACTGACAAGTAGGTGATTGGGTTAGAAGATGAGGACTTCAGCTTGACTCAGGGATTAGGATGGAATGGATAATAGATTTAATGTGGGTGTTGGGGCAGGGTTTATAACAGGAATGGGGGTTGGGATGAGATGTAATTAATGCTGCTGATAGAGATGGAGTGAAGGTTGAAATGGAGACCATGGTAAGTAGGCTGAGGGGACTGGATTGGAGTAGACAATGAGAGGTGCAGTGAGACCTTTGACCATGTGACTGAGATGGAAATTTGATGATCTGGTTGGGACAGAGACAGGGAGGAGAGAAGCATGGCATGGATGGCTGGATGAAGAGAGATGGGATTGGTATGGAAAGACAACTTAAGATGGTGGTGGGATTTGGATGTGGGGAAGGTGGGGCAGACTTTACCTTAGGCTGATGCTACCTGGCTGTGTCTGCTCTGCTGTCATCAGTGAGATTGGTGGTCCCGAGGGACTAAAACTGGGTGGACTCATCCCATCCCTTAATGTGGAAGAGGCTGGAGGTGGAGAAGATGGGGAGCAGGCTTACCATTGCCCTTTGTGAAGTTGAAGAAGACGGGGTAGTCTCCCCGGCCGCTGAACTCCTCCCCTTGGTCCACAAGGGCCTCCTTCACTGTTTGGTACCCACTGAGGACCACCACCTGCCTGGGCCCCAGGTGGACTGTGTATACCGAGCCATACTCCTTGGCCAGCTGAGGGTGAGAAGAAGAGGTCACGGGGGGAACTGGGCCACAGGCCCCATCTCTCCCTTACACCCCCAAACTCAGGCCCTTGCACCTTGGTGAGGGAGGTCAGCATGTCTTGGGATCGAAGCTGCAGCAGGTTACCCAGGAACGGGATGGGTCTTGGGCCTGGGGGCAGCCGGCCCTTGCCCCTGGAGCCATGACTCAGAAACAGGCACACGAAAGCCAGGAACAGGAACAAGATGGCTGTGCTTACACTGTCCATGGTAAAGACAGCCGCGGGTGTCTGGGGGGGACAGAGTGGGAGGGGCCTGAGCAGGGAGTGGGGTCCTTTCACTCCTTTTGAAAATTGCTAGGCTCTGAAGATAAGGCAAATGGAGAGTAGAAAGGTAGAGAGAGGCAGAGATGGGAGAGAAGAGGAGAGAGGAGGGTGGGGAAGAGGAAAAGGAAAGGAGAGCAGGAGGGAAGGAGGAAAAGGGGCCTGGAGACAGTCAGAAAAGAGGCAGAGGTGGTCCAACTATGGAGAGCCAGACAATAGGAGAGACAGATGGAGGACAGAGACACATGGAGATGAGGGACACAGAAAAATAGAGTGAGGGTTCTAATTATCTGTCACTGCCTGCCTGCGATCTATTGACTGATCTATTGGTCAATTGATGGAGCTATTGATCTATCATCCATCCATTCATCTACTACCCACCCACCCATTCACCCATCCATCCACTTGTCTGTCTGTCCATCCTGACCAGACAGAGACAAGATAAAGAGATACATACAAGGACAGAGACAGACAAATCAAAGCACAAAGATAGAAACCAGATGAAAAAGTCACAGGAAGAGAGGTTGACACAGAGAGATTAGAGAATGACAGAACGAGAGGAAAAACTGGAGAGAGAGATGGGATGGCAGAGGGAGATATTCACTGGGAGACAGAGATGGGATTCTGAAAGATAGGAAAAAAGGGGGAGAGAGGAAGGGACAGATTACTCGCCCACAGAGACTAAGGGGAACATGAGTGACAGAGAGAAAAGAGGAGCAGACACGCAGACAGAGAGTGAGACACAGGGACACAAGAGAGACTGGCAGAGCCAGAGACTAGGACAGGAGGGCAGAAACAGAAAGAGACAGAAAGGACAAGCCTGCTCTCATATGGGGCTTGGTCACGTTCCAGTGAGATGCTACCTGTGGGTGAAGCTCGTTCCCAGTGCCCAGCCTGGCTGGGGCTCCAGAGGGCTGTCAAGTGGATGAACAGAGTCCCAGAGAGAGCAGAGCAAGGCACAGTCAGAGATCCTGCAATCCGCCCCCCCCCCAAGATGTGACTAGGGGCCCTGGCCCTTCTTAGAGACAGAAGATGGAGCTGGTGAGCCCTCTCTTGAGAGCCACCCCTCTCTGCCCCTGTCACCCTCACCTGGCCCTTTACCTGCACAGCCGCAGGGGCAGCTGAGGTGTGCTCTGGAGCAGACTGGCTGTGGCTGCCCCAGATGTGTGCCCTGCAGCTCTGGCTGTCCCTGAGGGGGGGGCGGTGGCTGCCTTTAAATCATCTCTGTCTACACCCCTCTGCCCCCCTTCCCTTGTTCTCCCAGGGACCTTTAATCTCCTCCCATTTTCCTGCCTACTCTGTTTGCGCCCTTGGGCTCCCAGCCAGCTGGAACAGAGCCTTGATGGGTGCTGACCTGGGCACCCTCCACTGCTCGACTGCAGAGTGATCCCCTCTTCCCGCTGTGGCTCTGGTGGCCATCTGACCTGGAGAAAGGCAGGGTCCCAGGTCTGGTTTTGGGGGACTGGGCTGTGGGGCTCATGGTGCGTTAAGGGTGGGTGTGGGGGCTCTTTGGTGTTTTACTTTTCAGGGGTCAAGTGTATTTCACGCACTGACTGGTCATGAGATCTTGGGCAAAATCCTCTCCATTCTGTGCCAGCGTCCTCCCATCCGCCAGGGTCTATTTCACAACAGGCCATCCTGTCTCTAGGGCCTTGACTCTCTGTGTGTCTCTCCCCCTCTGTCCATATTTCTCTCTGTTCTGTTTTGATTCTCTCTGCTTCTCAGTCTGTGTAGCTTTTCCTCAGCCACCTTTTCCTCTCCTCCCAGGGTCTCTCTCTTGATCTCTCACGTCTCTGGGGCTGCCGTGGGCAGGGTGAAAGGCTGGCTGATGTGGAAGGAGGGTTTGAGAGAAGGGAGGCCAGTGGAGCCCCTAGAGAAGGAGCTTGGGCTTAATGTCCCTCTCCACACCCACCGCCCACATAGTTCTCTTCCCAATCCCCCTGAGCTGATCCCGCCCCTCAGGCTATGTCTGTTCTGGGCTTCTGCCTCAGAAACTGGACTTAGTGACCCAAGTCCTGGCTAGGTCTGAAGGATAGGTTGCCAGAACCTGGGGCTGGGCCAGGACTAAGCCCTGAGTGGGAATGAAGGCTCGGGGGTGGGGGGTGGTGGTGGGGGAAGAGCCTATTAGGCGAAGGGTCTGGGAGGCCAAGTGGAGGTAGGTATGTGTGTCCCATGGCCTGTGGGTATGCACCATGTTTGCCATTCCCATGGGGATGGGGGAGGAAGTGCTTGGAGGTCTCGGGGAATTTGACACTCCAGGTCCCAGGCACATTGGGGTGATGGAGGTGGAGCCCATGCTTGTTTAGGTTCCAGCAAGGCCGGTTAGGGCAGGTACTGGAAGAGGGGTGAAGGCTTGATTATGGGATTATATACCTTTAGTTTCCCTTGGCAGCTGCCTCTACTTCTGGGGGAGGGGGCCATGCTGGACTCACCCGAATCCCATGAGTTCCTTTTCCCTGACCCCAACTCAGTTGAGAGGCCTAATGGGCTGCCTCACTGGGAGTCCTCTGGAAGGGGGCTTTCAGGAGCTTTGGGTTCATATGGTCTGACTGGCTTTCCTGTTGCAGGGGGAGCCTGGGACAAGGGGAGTGTGGGGTAAGGCACTAGCCTTGGCACTCTTGATGTTGGAGAAGGGACTGTCCTGTAAGTTGGGGGACGCCGAGCAGTCTCTCTGGTCTCTACCCACTAGACCCCAGGTGCAGTGACTCCAGATTTTTCACTGACCTCTTGGGAGCAAAACCAACCCAGCTGGGAAGTGAGGTGCTGTGGAGGAAATGGAAATGCACTCCAGGCAGCCCAACCCTCCTCACCAATCTTCAACTTCTTTCTGAACCCCAACTCTTACCCTTTCTCCTGCCCCTGCAAAACCCTCCAAGCTTCCTTCCTCTTACCTCGTTTTGTTGCTGACCCCATTTCCCATCTCACAGAGGAAATGGCGGCCATTGGAAGAGCACTGGCTCATGTCCATCCTCAGGATTGTTGGCCGTGGCCTCGTGGGCTGTGCTTTGTTTTCTGTCCGTGTTACTGACTGGGCTCTTGATTTTGGAGTCAGTTCCTCTCTGGTGACAACACAGCCTGATCCCATTGTTACTGGGAATCGGCCCGGATGTTGCTACCTGTCAGTATCAAACAGCCCAGAAGAAGACCCGGGAATTGAATCTATCAGCACTTCTTATTTTTTGGATTGCTGGCCATTGAGCTGAAAGAACCAAAAGACTCTTCTCTCATCTCCTCTTGAGCTGACCTTTTAATAATGTGCTCAACAGAAACAGTTAACAGACGTTCTTGTTGTGTTTCACTTCCAGCCTCCAGAACTTGTTATCAGCGTCTTGATTATCTGGACCTTGGTACATCAGTGCAGGAGTCTGTGGCCAGCACTTGTTCAGGCATCCTTGGGGCAGGAACTGCAGTTTTGAAGTGAGAGTTTTAGTTTAAAGAAAAGCGATCATTAGTCACGCAGTGTGTAGGTGCTGTCTGTGCCAGATGTGTGTGTGTGCATATTCCAGTGCTAGGCATGGTGCCCTTCCCTTCCCCCGAGCTCCTGTCACCACCACTGCCCATGTCTTTTCCTTTATGACGCCATGTTTTGGGTAGTGTATTTGGATGGATTCTTCCCCAAGTTGACATTGTTTTTTCACACACAATTTCCTGCGCAGTGTTGGTGTATAGTGGTGAGCACAGCTGCCTCCACTACAATCTCCTTTTCCTTTTCCTCCAGCACCCCTGCAGCCCCTGGCCCTTTCCCTCTCCCCTTTCTCTTAACCTCAGTGCCCTCACAGTGTCTGTTAATATCCACCAATCTTAGAAAGCGTTTTATGATATCCAGTGTCTGCTATGTAAGTGTCCAGTGTTTGCTTTTATTATTCTGACTTGCTTTACTACATGGAATTCTCTCCAAGTCCCATTTTGTCACGAATGGCTGCATTTTATCTCTCCCTGGGACTAAGTAGTACTCCTTAGTGTGGCTATGCCACATCTTGATCTAATCACTCATTTAGGCTTTAGGCTGCTTCCATGTGCTGGTTATTTATATAATTCTTATATGAATATAGTAGAGTTTTTTTCTGCATTAATGATTTTATATTTTTTGGATAGATACCCAAGAGTGGGGTTACTCTGTCATATGGTATTTAAGATAAATCCAGCTTGCTTTCCCTACTGGGTGCACCAGTTTACATTCCCATGAACAGTGAAATAGGGTTCCTTTTTCTCAAATCCTCTCCAGCACTAGTTGTTGAAGATCTTTTTAACATGTGCCGTTTTCACAATTGTGATAATTTACAGTTTTGGGGGTAAAATTTACAATGATGAAATGTACAAATGTTACTAGAACATTTGCTGGGTTTTGAATGCTTATATCAGTGTGTTCCAAATGCCTATGAAATGTAAGCATTGGTGGTTCAGTGATAGAATTCTCACCTGCCAAATACCTATGAAATCATAGCATGTGTACAATCTTTTTTTTTTTTTTTTTGAGACTAGGTCTTGCTATTTTTGCCCGTGGAACCGCAGGCTCTTGTTGCCCGGGGTACCACCACAGACTCAAGCAATCCCCAGCCTCAGCTTCCCAGGTAGCTGGGATGACAGGCGCGCGCCACCACGCCCAGCTGTGTTTTTTGGAACTAGGTCTCGCTACGGGCCCCAGGCGGTCCCTAGCTAGGGACAACTAGCTAGGAACCGCGATCCCTAGCCCCGGCCGCTTCATAGGCTGAAGCTTACAAGCACGAGCCACCGTGCCCGGCCAACATGTGTACAATCTTAACAGGCATGAATGAAATATTGATAATAACTTATTCACAATATTAATAATTTGTGAATGTGAATTTAACCCATATCATATACAACATATCAATTTATATGAAAGGGAATATTAAAAATGGCAGCAAGTATAAGATGATCCCGAAAGATTCTGTTTGGAGTCAATTATATTATTTTATACGTGTATCTCCATTATGTTATTTGACTTTTATTTTTAGTGTGACATATAGAAAGGGCATGAGCAGGGCTGTCAATAAATCTAGGTTGAAATCCTGATTCTGTCACTTTGAACCTGTGTGATATGAAGCTGTTGGATGTCATTGTATCTCAATTTCATCATGGATAAAATAGATAATACTTTACATACTAGCCCATAATTCAGTGACTGGCTCAGTATCAGAACTCAAAATTGGTTAAAAAACAAATGAATAGCAGACCAAAAATGTTCCTGGCACTGACTGATATTGAGCAATGGAGCTCCCATACATGTGTGCTTGGTGATTTTTGATTGGATGCCAGACACAGTAAATTTTACCTTGTTGCGTGCTGGATATTTTTGTGCTCCTATAAATATTCTTGAGTTTTATTCTGCTATACAGTTATATGGAAATCTTAATTTTGTTATACTTTCAAAAAATAAAAAAGCTGCAAGATTAAGATAAGAGTATCTTCTATCCTCTTATTCACCAAATGTTAATATTTTGCCACACTTTCATGATCAGATTCTCTTTCTTTCTGTTTCTCCGTGACCTATTTTAACGTCACTCGTCAACTTACTGCCCTTTTGCTGCTAAATTACTCATTTCAGTGTGTGTTACATAAGAACATGAACATTTAAAATTAATTAAATTTTTTTATTGAGTTAACTTTAGTTTACATCATTCTTAGTATTTCAAAGATCTAGGATCTCCCTCTCACATGTTGTTACTACCCTGCCACCAAAGCATCCACAGTTCATCCCCGTAGTCCTTAGAATGTGTTTTAATGTAATTACAGTACTATTATCAGAATCAGAAATGTATGGGACCCCACTGAATATATAATATTGATATCACTCTTTGATCCTCAGGTGATATTTGCATTTTTTTTCCAGTTGTTCCCAGTAATGTTTGTTGTAGGAATTTTTTTCTGATTCAAGATTCAGGCCAGGTCACTTAATCTAGTCATTGTTTATCTCTTTATCTAGGGCTATTCCTCAGTGTTTCTTTCAAGTCACCAATATAGCTAACAGCTGAGTCATTCATTTTGTATGCTGCCCTTAGATTTGTAGTTGTCTGATTGTTTTTTCATGGTAAATTTCGGGTCATGAATTTTTTGGTGGTAAAATCACAGAAGTGTTGTGTTTTTCCTAAAGCACCAAATCAGGAGAGACCTGGAATTTTAGGGAATTTCAGATGTCCTTGACCTGATCACAACAAAAACATCCGATTTGATTCCAGTTACATGATGTTTGAGAACAAACTGAATCTAAGGTGATAAAAGCCACAATAGTGGTTATGTTAAATATCAAATGATAACCATTTTGTTAGCAGATATCAAGCAGCCAGAAGCCAACCATATAAGGCATCACTGGCCATCGGCCAGCAACATCTCCTTACATGGCAAAGCCTCTCAGTAGCTAGATAAGACCCTCATATCTTAGCCCTCATTAACCAACCAAAGTAAGTCCACGTATCCCCAAGCCCTCATTAACCAACCCAAGTAAGTCCACGTATCCCCAAGCCCTCACTAGCCAACCAAAGTAAGTGCACGTACTCCCAAGCCCCTTACCAAGGGATAAAAGAAAACTGCATGGGGGCTCGGGGTCGTCACTCGCCCTGATGTAACCGCTGCTTCGGTGATCCAGGTCAGTGCTGGACCCTGACTTAAGTCAGAAAATAAATGCCTCTTGCCTTTGCATCACCCGTGTGCTGTTGCTAAACTGGAACCCCACGACGGCACTTTAACAGTTACTTGGTAAGGTTGAATGGGAAGGGGCATAAGGGAACTTTCTGAGGGATGAAAATGTTATTTTTTTTAATTTTTAAATTGAAGTGACATTGCATATAACATCAGTCAGTTTCAAATGTTCATTGTTGCAATGTGTGAAAGTGTGTATCTATTAAATTTATGTCTAAAAGTCCAATTCTCTCCTTCACCATCATTATCCCCCTTTCCTTGGTCCACCCAGTTCCCTTCCTCCCTTCTGCTGCTAACCACTAATTGGGTCATAATCCTAAAGTTTATTTTTGTTTTATTTAGTATATCTCTTTGTTTTCTCTACGAGAAAAATCCTATCGGGTTGTCTTTTTCAGGCTGGTTAATCACAAATTGGGGCTCCCTCTGGGCCCATTCAGGTTGTTGCAGAAAATCTTCTTTCTTCCAGTCGGCGTGACTGTTAGAGGGCTATATATAGATTGGAAGCTCATCGAGCTTTGGATTTACTGATATGTTTAATGCATGTATGATAGCCTTCAGCTTAAGACATATGAAGTTCATCTTTTGGTCTAGTTAGAGACTTCTTTGTTTTGGTGAGATCCAAGGAAAACAAAATCATATTCTGAAGTGGGGGCAGATGCTGTTGAATTCCACAAGTCCGTTGTTGCCTGACTGAGGGTATTGGCTGTAGAAGGAGTCCAGAGCAGTATATTATCAGCCAAAGCTGAGATGTTGAAAATCTCACCTGACCGCATGCTGAATATGCGTATTCACAGGCCAAAGCGATGGAGCCTGGCTCACATAATTTCACATGACTGTTCCCTGATGCTAAAGTGGAGAATAAGATAGGGATTATAAGAGGTTTCAGAAGTCTGTCTTGCATTCTACCTATAAGCTGTTCCACTCTAAAGGGAAGTCAGGGCAAAGTTATGACTGAAGAGGGCAGTCAGAGAATGTTCAATATGCTTGACACATAGATACACATGAAATATTACCCACTTATAAAAAAGGACACACTCTTGGCATGTGTGACAACACGGTAGGAACTGGAGGGGATTTTACTAAGGGAAATAAGTCTGAAAGAGAAAGTCAAATACTGGATGGTATTCCTTGTGTGTGAATAATAGAGAAACAAAGCAGTATCAGATCAAGTCAAACAAAGTCTGGAAATCTGTAGAATTGAGGCCGCCAGAAGTAGAGGTGGGGGGAAAAGTGAAGCGTTTTCAACAGTAGAGTATGGTAGAAGATTCTGGTTGTCTTGGTGGTGGATGGGGTGTCTCTGGATCACATGCAGTGTTTTAAGCTAATGTTATCTCACTAAAAACAACAACAACCTATACATGACATAGAAGATTGTGGTTTGGGGTGGTGGATGATTGGTACCATTGAAGAGTTTTGCAAGACTTTCTAAAAGCTTTTATGTAACAAAAAGATACAGAGAAAGATGTGAAATGGCAGGTTTTTGCAGAGACTCAAAAATTATATAAACATTTACCAATACCTTCTGTAGAACAGAAAAGTTGCAAATAGTGTTTTATCTACCCTTTCCCCAGTTTCCCCGAAAAGTAACATCTTGCACAAACATGGCCTAATGATCAAAGCTGAGGGTTGGGCATTGGGACACCACGACTAATTCAGCTCCAGACTTACTTCCATTTCACCCTTTCATCTGCTGATTTATTTTTTTTTCTTTCTGGAATGCCATCCAGTTTCTTGCATGGTGGCATTTCTTCTAAGGTTTCTCCACGTTATGACAATTTCTTTTATGATCTTGAACACTTAAATATAAATATATATAAATATATATATATCCACAAGTTAGTTCACTTGCAGACTATGCTTAATTTTTTTCTGCTGATTCCTTAGGATTATATACACATACATATGTGTATATATTTTATAAGTAGTATTAGGTATATAATAATTATGTATATATTAAATTATGCATTTGTAGCAAGAATAGTGCAGAAATGAGGTACCCTTCTCAGAGCACCTGTATGGGCCTATGTAGTGTCTCCCCCTGGTTTGTCTTATCAGTGATGTCAACTTTGATCACTTGTTAAGCGTTCTTTATTGTAAAGTTATCAAATTTAATTTGTGAATTAAATTTGTTTAATTAGTGAATAGATGAGGAATCTATACTTATTTTTCCTCAAACTTTTGCCCAGCAAGGTTAACATCCACCAGTGTACTTTGGTTACAATAATTTCTGTGGCCTTTAGTCCTGATTTCTATTTTTTTTTTTTTTTTTTTTTGAGACTAGGTCTCGCTATTTTTGCCTGTGGAACCGCAGGCTCTGGTTGCCCAGGGTACCACAGACTCAAGCAATCCCCAGCCTCAGCTTCCCCTGTAGCTGGGATTACAGGCATGCACCACCACGCCTAGCTATTTTTTTGGAACTAGGTCTCGCTACAGGCCCCAGGCGGGACTCGAACCGCGATCCCTAGCCCCGGCCGCTTCATAGGTTGAAGCTTACAGGCACGAGCCACCATGCCTGGCCTGGTTTCTATTTCTCTTATTCCTTCTACATTTATGAGCTGGAATTTTCCATAAGGTAGAAGTGTCTCCTCTGCTCTGGTTATTTGTTTACCCTGTGATTATGTACTTCACTATGGCCTCATGGGCATTACTTTTATTCCATGGATTATAATCCAGCACTGTATTTATTTTGTTCCAGGTTGGCTCCTATTTCTTTTTCACATGCCCCATCTTTTCTGTATAAGTACCGCGCTCTAACCGATTGCGCCACTGGAGCTCCTGCCCCATCTTTTCTGAAGGTTACTTTCTGGCACCATAAAATGTTCCTGGATTAGCTTGTGTTTTTTTCTCCTTCAGGAGTCTTAGTTCCTTTTATTAGAGAATGATATTTAAAAGCAAATATCTGGGTTCTATATCTGTTTATTGCTACCGGAGTAGACTTGCCTTTTTGGCCCTCAGTGAACAGAGTTTGGATTCTATCTGTCCACCCATGCATCCATCCATCCATCCATCCACCCATCCATCCATCCACCCATCCACCCATCCATCCATCCATCCATCCACCCACCCACCCATCCATCCACCCACCC